>PVJS01010495.1:27873-47991 GCA_004027185.1 Glis glis | reverse complement strand
ATGGCCAGTGTGGATCCTGACTGACGTTTCTAAGTCACTGGGTTGACTGGGGGTCATTCTGCCTCTGTCCTTTTTTTTTCTTTTTTTTTGTGGTACTGGGGATTGAACCCGGGCATTCTACCTCCGAGCTACACCCCCAGCCCTATTTTTTATTCTTTATTTTGAAACAGGGGCTCACTGAGTTGCAGAGGGCCTCACTAAGTAGCTGAGGCTGGTCACGAACCCGGATCCTCCAGTCTCAGCCTCCCAAGTACTGGGATTACAAGCGTGTGCCACCATGCCCAGCTTGCCTCTGTCCTTTTTATTTATTTATTTTTGCGGTACCGGGGATTGAACCCAGGGGCGTTCTACCTCTGTGCTACACCCCCGGCCCTATTTTTTTATACTTCATTTTGAAACCGGGTCTCATGAAGTTGCGGAGGGCCTCACTAGGTAGGTAGAGAGAGAGAGAGATAGAGAGAGAGAGAGCTGAGGCTGGCCACGAACCCAGATCCTCCGGTCTCTGCTTCCCAAAGTACTGGGATTACAAGCGTGCGCCACCACGCCCGGCTGTCCTTTTTATGTCAGAAAACAATTGCTAATTCTTTTTTTTTATGTTTTTATTGGTGCATTGTAGTCTCACATCACAATGAGTATCAGTTTGGTGTTAACATACATGCACACAGCTCTTTTGTTGATTTTTTTTGTTTCCCGAAGCCCAAAGTATCCAAATGGTGAAGTGCTCACAGCCCCACTGCTCACCCGGGCGTAACCACTGTCCAGAGTCCGCTGTGTGTTTATCAAACGCTATGCAAAGTGCACACTGAATGCCTGGGACAGGGTTTTTCTTAACAACAAAAAGTGGGATCCAGTCTGTTATCTTGCTACATGTAAAAGCAGTAAACAACCTGTTTTTAATCCTGTGAAATGGAAGTAAACCTTTCAAGTGTTTATAATGTGGCGTTAGTAGCTCATTTCTTGGATTTGATATTCTTTCCTGCCTTTACTGAATATTTGCTGTCCGTCCAGCACATGCAATGGTGGGCGAGAAACGATCACGAACACAGGGTCCCTAACTTCAGTTTAAAGCATATAATCCAAAGATCGATAAATTAAAATTCTTCCATTTCCTTATTTATTCAGCTTGAAATCAGAGGAGGCAAAGTATTAAAAAAAATCTGATTCTTTACTCAAAACAACTGAGATTGCATGTGCATTGACTCTCCAAACCTAAGTAAAATAATTTCTGGTTTAGCTCAATCAAGGACAAAGTTTCTTAAAATTAAAACTTAACTAGGAAGTTTATCCTACAGATAGACTCCCTGTGTATCCAGGAACATGCATGTACAAGGAGCTCATTGCCTTGTAGCTGTGAAGATTCGCACATTTTACTTAGAAAACAACAGGACACATGAGTATGCTTATTCCTGAGCTCCTAGGCCCGTTCCAGTAAGGGAAGGCCTTCAAAACAGGACGCCTCCCCAGTGCTCCCGCAGGACAGAAGCCCTGGTTAGTCATCTCAGCCCGGGAACGTCATGTCACGGGGCCTCCGAGATGGGGCAAGAGTCTGCAACAGTTTCAGCGCAGCCTATGGAGAGCACTTCATGCCTCTGAAGGCACACGTCCTACCACCACCGTGTCATACACATCACGCGACGGTGGGCTGCGACTTTGCCTTCAGAAGCTGACCTTGGCTTGTCCACGTTCTTCTCAGACAAGGCACCATTCCATCCCCTCCCCGAACCCCCCATTGGCACATTTTTAAGTTAGTTGAGAATTCTAAGGCCACAAACTGCACAAAAGGTCAAGAAAGCAGCTAAGAGTGCCGGTTTGCAGCACCACGTGGGCCTCCCATGGTGCCTGTGTCCCTTCCAGATGGACGGGCCTCGGATGCATGGATTCCCAGGAGAACTTGTTGTTAGTTATTTTCCTCCATGACGGCCCCCTTTGTTACAGCGATTCTCGGGCCTGGCAGGGGTCCAGTGTGCCTCACCTGCAGCCCCTATCACCCCCTTTCCCTGTGAGAAACAGAAGACGCAAGGAGGAAATGGCTTGCCAAGGCTGATGACCAGGCTGGGAGCGGAGAATCTGCTTTCCCCTGAGGTCGCACTGCCCGCCTGTGTGCCCCATGTGCCCCACACACTCCCTAGTGACGCCAGGCTCAGTCCTGTCCCAGAGGAGGCGCCCCACGCGGAGCAGAATGAATGAGTGTGAGCTATTATCACCTAAAGGTGATGCATCCCAGGCACGTGTGTGTGTGTGTGTGTGTGTGTGTGTGTGTGTGAGAGAGAGAGAGAGAGAGAGAGAGAGAGAGAGAGAGAGAGGTTACTCACAAGCTGAATCTATAGAGCTAGCCAAGAGGCAGCCGCGCTCTTCCTAATTCACTCGTAGGCCACCAAGCTCCAGTCTCTGTCATGCATGTCAGAGGATGTGTCCCTTACAGTATCTTCCGTATAAACCATCTTCCTTGTCAGTTTGGCCCCGTTTCTTGTTTTCCTCACTGTCTCGGTCATGATGAAGCTCAGAGTGATAGAGACACATGCACACAGCACTGAGCCTGCCTCCTGCCCCCCCCCCCCGCACGACACTGAGATCGACACTGGTAATCTTGTGTATGTACGTCATGTCCATTGAAGTGTTTCCTTCATTACGTCTCCCCCTCCCTCAGGCCCCCTCCATCACTCCAATAGAGCTTCTCCTCTTTTGTCTAGAGACCCTTTTGTGTCCTGATTTCTCCTTAGCTTCCACATATGAGGGAAAACATCTGACCTTTCACTTTTTGTGACTGACTAATTTCACTTAGCGTAATATTCTCCAGTTTCATCCATTTTCCTGCAAATGACATAACAGTGCCCAAAGCAGAAAGCTGGGAAAGGAGAACATTCTAGATTGTTAACAACTACCCCCCCCCCCATCTATGGCTATTTTTCTGAGGTCTGAGCTCTGGCGATGGGTTGGGAGAGGCCTCTGTCTCCATCCCAGTAGCAGCTCAGTCCACACATCTGCATCTGCTTAAGAGAACTGGATGCTCGGAACATTTAACAGGCTGACAGCGGGGAGACCAGAGCATGTCAGAGCACGGAGACACTGAAGGCCAGTAAAAACGGCGCAGATGATATAAAGAATCCTTATGTTCTTGGCACCAAAGGCCTCTGGCAAAAACGTGTTGTCCAGCATGGGAATATAGTTTATATAATTGGCCTTGGTTTAACACTACAACATTTTAGAACGTTTCAGAAATAGAAATGGAAAGAAGTTCCAAAGGACTTATCCAGGGGGAAAAAAGTGGGGTGCGAGCAGGGGAGGGGCGTAGGAGGTCCGCCTGGACTGACGGCCGTCAGTGAGGGTTTACCTGGGGCCAGGTGATGTGGCTGTGGTAGCGGCACTCCCGGTAAACAGCCGTGATGCAGGGGAAGGAGACGAGGGGCCTGCCAGCTGGGCAGGGCTCGCTCGCTGGCCTGGGACACCGAATCCAAATCTCATCTCAAGCAGAAAGTGAAAGAAGTATGGAGGGAGGATGGCGCTAGCTCTGGCCCTTTCTGGTCCCCGTGACGGATGGTCATCAAGCAACGACAGAGCGTCTTGTCCTTACTTTTGCTGAATGCGCCAGACTCGGAGTTGTAAAGCGTCATTTGAGTTTTAAAGGCTTCATAAGTGATGGGAACATAATCGTCTTGGGAATCCATGAATAGCTTTAAAAAAAGCCATAAATCTGGATTCCATGCCTCATCGTCTTCAGTAACTGCAACAAGGATGTCAAAAAAAAAAAAAAAAAAATTGAGCCCCGAGGTGGCTCTCCCCTTGAGCGGCCTACAGGCTTTTTCCATCCGCTTCATCAGTGAGAACGTCAACTCTTCCTCAGCCCTTGGCTCCAAATTGCCTCGGGCTGCTTTCTAATTCTCATTTTTCAAAAATCATGATAAAATGCATATGGAAATCACTCCTTGGTTTTATTGACTCTTTTATTTGATCCTTTAAAAACTGTTTGATAGATGGCAATAAATCTGTAAACCTTATAAAAGTACTAGAGCAGGTTCTATTTGGATGTCATGGGAAAAGGAATGGAAACTGACCGAGACGTGAGTGATGCTTCAGACCCTGGGGCACAGGCAGAGCAGGGCCGGGTGCTGGGAGCCCGCTGGGAGCTGAAAGGCTGAGACGCAGGGGGTGACGTCAGGGCGGCAGGAGCGGCCGATTCTCCTTGACGTGACAATGACCATCGGTATGACCTCACTTCGCCAGCCCTGGTTCCTCACCTAGAAAATGCAGGGACAGCACTGGACACTCTTTTTTTTTTCAAAAAAATTTTATTGGCACATTGTGTTTGTACAATGTAGTGAGATTTGTAGTGCTACATTCATAGATGCACATAGATGCACATTTCGGTCTGTTTTCTCCCCATACCTCCCCTTTCCCCCTCTCCTCCTTTCCCCTGCATGATAAAGATTTGCAGTGATACATTCATAGTAATGTGCATGACAGAGCATGGGGACACTGAAGGCCAGTAAAAGTGGTGGCCTTCATCCATCCATTATTTGATCTGTTTCCTTCCCAAACCTCCCTTTCCACTCCCCCTTCCCTCCCAATTCCCTCCTACGACTCTAATGGCCTCTCCCCTAATTTTCACGAGGTCCCCTTTCTTTCCTTTTTTTTTTTCTGTCTAGCTTCCACATAGGAGAGAAAACACGCAGAGCTTGGTTTTCTGAGTCTTGCGGATCTCACTTAGCATGATGTTCTCCAGTTCCATCCATTTTCTTGCAAATGATATAATTTCATTCTTCTTTATGGCCAAGTAAAACTCCACTGTGTGTACATATCACATTTTCTCTGTTCATTCACGTGTTGATGGACACCCAGCTTGGTTCCATGACTTGGCTACCGTGAATTGTGCTCCTACACACATGGGCATGTGTGGATTGCTATAGTGTTCTGACTTTAATTGTTTTGGAGAGATTAATTCCTTGATTTTCTTTGTTTATATATTTTTGATCCTGTGTTTCCTTTACTTCACTCTTACTCCTTTGTACTTAGCGATTCAATTTGCTCCCAGCTGATTTCAAAAGCTTGGATTGCACTTCCCTCAGTCATTCTAAGAGACTCTGCCCATATCACGAGAGTGTGCTGGAGAATTCCAACGTTCACGCTCACATTCCATCGCATGTGAACCCAAACGAAGAGTCTGGAAGGTTTATCGGGGAATCACCGGGGACCTGGAGTCCAGCTGGAAAGTCCAGTTTCAATCACTCTTTCAAAGGCTCGTCTATTGGTAGAAACAGGGCAGACTAATAGTGAAGTACATTGGTGGGCCGCCCTGGGCTGGGATCAGGGCTCTGTGGAGGGCACGAGGAGGAGCAAAGCGACCCTGAAAAGCCACTTCCCTGGGCAGCCACCAGCTGGAGGAACTGAGCCAGGGAGACAGGGAGGTCCAGGGCCCGCTGCTCAGCTGGCCAGCATGAGCACCTCGACCCTTCTGAGCCTGTTTCCCAGGAGCCAGAGAAGGTATGAGGACCAAAGGGACAGGTGCGGAGGCCTCCAGAAAGTCAAACATCACATAAAGGTAATAAAGAGATCATACCAAAGTGAATAAAAGGACTTGCTTGAATACTGATTTGCAGTTTATAAATGTCCCTATTTTTCCAAGTTATTTTTAAAACTGATATAAATCAAGTTTCATTAAAAGCACATCTATTTTCATTGACATCGTATACTTTGGTAGACCCATCTTTTACTGAACTGTAGAATCATGTCATGCAGAATCCTGGCGCTGTGAAGTTCAGAGGACACAGGTGACAGCTTCAGGGTTAGGTACCAAGTCCCAGCTGGAGCCCTTCTCAACGCTCGCATAACCTGCTTTCTACTTATTTACAATCTGCTTTTTAAAAATCGGAAACCAAGGCCAGCCTTATGAATAAGTAGTCTATGTAATTTACTGAAGGTGGAGAGGGTACTTCCACCCCTACATTCCCACCCGCACCTCCTCTGATGCCCGTAATATTCTTTACATCTTCAAGTGTGAATGTCCCCCGGGAAGGATGCACCAGCTACTGCACACCGATGCAGAAACAACCACAGGCTCATTTTCCAGAAATGTGGATGAGCTTGACGTTTTCTGTGTGCTTAACTTTTAAAATCATCTTTACTGAGATAGAACTTATGAACAGCAAAATGTAGCCATTCTAAATGTGCAGTTTGATGGCCAGGCGTGGTGGCGCATGCTTGTAATCCCAGTACTTTGGGAGGCAGAGACCAGAAGATCCGGGTTCGCGGCCAGCCTCACCTCTCTCGCTCTCTCTCTCTCTCCCTGTCTCTCTCTCTCTCTTTCTCTCCTTAGTGAGGCCCTCCGCAACTTCGTGAGACCCGGTTTCAAAACAAAGTATAAAAAATAGGGCCGGGGGCGTTGCGCGGAGGTAGAACGCCCCTGCGTTCAATCCCGGGTACCACAAAAAAAAAAAAGTGCAGTTTGATGATTCCAACAAATTGAGGTAGTAACAATCAGAACAGAGATTTCCCGTTATCTCAGAGTTCACTCCTGCCCCTTGGCATTAGTTACCACCCGTCCCTAGATAGCTGCCGTCAAAGAGAAGTCAGAAGACAACAGAGCGGGTCCTTTGGGAAACTCTACAGGTTAGTGGGGCAAGAAAAGAAGCGCATTCCTTTGGGCTCCAGGGCCTCGCGGGAATGGTACATACTAGAGCAAGTTAGGCAGCCAACAGTTACCACTTTCGGATTTTTCATTTTTCTTCTTCTTTTATTTTTATTTTTTGGTTTAATTTAGTATGTATTCATTCCTGGGGAAACTTTGAGAATTCAGGCTGCAGTGTAATGGTTGGGGGAGAATAGCAGTATCTGTAGGCGACACTCTCGGGGGACTGACGCCCTGGGTTTATTGCAGCCTGACTGTGCACAGAGATAACCCAGATGTACACATGCATGCACACACACAGGTGCACACACACAAACATGACACACACAGATAACCCATGCACACGTCTACACACATGCACATATGGGTACGTGCCCATGTACACACACATTTCAATTTTATTTAATTTTTTCTATTTCCAGGCCATTCTTATTTAGGCTAGGCCTTATTTAGCTTATCGCATGTCTTAAAATAGTCCAAACGGATTAACATCTGAAAACACACACAGAAAAATATGCTTCAGAGAGTGTTGAGAGGTCAGAGCCAGGAGCACAGTTTCAAAGAGTAAATATGTAGAGTTGGGCCAAGAGGTGACTAAGAGGGAAGGAGATAAGATCTGTCTACAAATACCTGGTGGCTGTAAACAACAAGGAAAGCGACAAACCAAACTCAACAACAAAGGCGACCAGGAATTCACTGCCTCAGAGAAAGGAAGTGACCTTCGAGCAGGAGCCTTCCCCACTCCGGGCTGAGTGGAGGCACAGCCTCCCCCGCCGGCCTCCTCCGTCCTGTCCATGGCGCCCTCCCATCCCTTCTTCCCTGGTCCTTGGTTCCCCGAGTATCGGACCACACCTCCCTCCCATTTCCACGGCCATTGCTGCGGCTCCGGCTTCGCAGGACACCTCTGAAGGCTGGCCGCCTTCGTCAGACACTCAGTTCTACCTTGGGCCGCCCTCATCGCTGCCCTGGAATCCTCCCCAAGCGCGGACAGCGGGCCTCGCTCCCTCCAAACCCTGCCAGAGCAGGTGTCCGGCCCACAGCCTGGTCTCTGAGGCCCTCTACCATTTGGACCCAACCGCCCTCCATCCTAACCCTCCTGGATCTTTCTGCTCAAGGTCACTGGTGGTCCTACACTATTCACACAGCATTTGGAACTCTACCTCCTTGCATCCAGACCCTATTTTAACTCAGAAGATTTATGGAGTGTCTTCAATGCACAACGCAGGGGTTGCAAACAAAGAAATAAATAATGTGGACCCCACTTTTAGGAAGCTTATAATCTAGCAGAGAAGACATACAGAAACAGTTAATTAAGGCAGGGCATATTAATTCTCTTTTTTATACTCTAGTATCTATACTGGTCACACAAAAACATTACCACTAAACCATAGAAGACGTTGCAATGAAATTTCCTGGAAGGTCTGAGGAGTGGTCCCTGAAAACCTTGTTCTTTAGATCATTAGGGAAAGGCTGTGTGTGTCTCTGTGATGTGTACGTGTGTGGAGTCTGTGTGTGTGCTGAGTTTGTGTGTGCGGTGTCTGTGCGTGTACGTGTGTGTGCTGTCTGTGGTGTGTGTCCGTGTGTTGTATGTGGTGTGTGATGGAGGACGGGCAGAGGAATGGTGGGCATGATGGCCTGGCAGGAGGGCGGCTGACACACAGCAGTCGGGTCAGGGCAGGCTGGCTAAGGGGAGGCCTGAGGCAGCAGTGGAAGGCCAGCCGAGAGCAGGTTTGGGGAAAGGTCTTGGATGTCCCACTCCAGAGTCTGAACTTGAACCTGCAGACAAAGGGAAGTCACTAGAAATGGAAAGGCAGAGTGTAACCTGATGAGATCTGTTTCCCAAAGATACAGACAACAGAGGCAGGGAGGGCACACGGGAGGAAGAAACTGCTGCAGCCACCCACACCCACAAGGTTAGAGCTGGGCTGGGCTCTCCACTCTGTGTGGCTGGAGCTGGCGAAGCCAGTCCCCAGGAGCTCTGTTCTCCCCTGGCTGGGGGCTCCTGTCCTGTCTACCTTCCTTACCTGGCAGTGGCCCCTTTCCTGTCTCTAGCTACGAGCTGCTCCTGAGACTCACCTCCGGCTGAGGCTCTAGTCCCGGGGCTTTAGGTAATACCTCCTCAGAGCCAGCCTTGGCAGGGGCCCGCAGCCGTCCAGGAACCGCGGGCATCCCTCTGGGGCAGACCTTCCTCCAGCGGCCTGCAGCATCTCGTCAGTCACCCCGGGCTCTCCGGCATCGTTTCAAGATCTACACAGTGTCTCAAGTCCTCAGAGATACCTGCTTGTCGTAGTGATATTATTTGGCTCAGTGTTACCTAGTCAGTGAGCAGAACCTTACTACAAGAAATCTCTCAATATGGAGCTGTAGGTTCTCTGGCCAGTCTAGGAAGAGGAGCTGTGATGGGGCAGGCTCGACCTGTCCCCGGGGTGGAGGTGTGCTGGAGAGACGGCCAGCGTGAGGCTGAGCGGCTGCCAGACCCCAGGAGAGACTTGGGGCACAGGGTGGGGCGGGCTGGGCCGCTGACTGGGGGCAGGACTCTCTCTCCACCCGAGGGTGGCCGGTAGACAATATTCTTAGAGAGGCACTGCTGCTTCCCATGGGAATACCAGCCATGCATTGAACTTGTTGATCAGAAGGGTCAGGATGGTCAGACCAGCATGGACGGCAAGTTAGAGGAGACCTGGGGGTCACTCCCAGGGATCCCCCCACCCCACCATGCACTCTACCTTGGCCCCTTCCTGGGCTCCTCACTGAGCTCCATCAGAAGTAGCCACCAGGCCTGTCAGCACGCCAGTGGGTTTTTAAAACCCTGAACTCTGCCAGGGTGGCTGTAGTTTTTGCGTATCTTAAAGCAGCATCCTGGCCTACTTTTTCAGACAAGAAGAGGAAATTCCAACCTGAAGATTTCTGTTGCTCCAGACATTTCTCCAACCCTCCAGTACCGTGAGTCAAATTGTTAATAGCTCCTGCAGTTCACAGTTTACTTTATTGATCACTGAATGGCTGACGGAAGGCAAAGAAATAAGACTACAATACTCTTCATCTTCACCAATCTCCAATACGATGCCCTGACTAGTGGTTAGTTTTTAAATAGAAACTCAATGAGGTAAGTCATTGTTTTACTTTGGTTTCCCTCCTTTTGTATGCAGGTCATTACAAAAATGCATATACGTTCAAGGAAAGAATTTCCCGCTTGCTTTATTTGTTTAATCTTGAGAGCAGATTTTTAAAAAATATACACACAATCTCTAATTGGATCTCTGTGTAATTTCCTACCCCCACTACTTTCGAAAAAACAAAATGAAGATAAAAAGTAAATCAAGGGAAAACTACCAGAGCCTATTTCCAACAACAGATGACTCAGAGAGCACCTGAGAATTTGTTGTACTTGTGTGTTCTCGGGTCCTGAACTTCCTGCCTCAATAAAATACCAAACAAGTTGTGTTTCCTTCACAAATAAGCTATTACATCAAGCCCTGTTCCTATAATTTCAGGGTTTTGTCTCCATTCCAACATTTTCTTTGGCAAATGTAGAAACATTCTAATTAAAGTGGGGAAGAAAACAAGCGTCGTTCATCACGATAAGAATAACGCGCAAAAGCACATCCTCGTTTGCTCACTGTCTCGCGAAGCCGGGCTCCGCTCTGAACAGTCGGGGACAGGCGTCACGCAGTCCCTGACTAACTCCTAGGCAATGGCCGAGAGGAGCCTGAGTCACTTGGAAAGGCATTCCAGAGGTATCGATAATTCCTGTCACAAGCTTAGCATTCTCTTAAGAATATCCTTCCGTCCCTCCGAGGAGGAAGACATTCCTTTGGTAATCACGTAACAACATCAAGGGTTCTTTTCAAGGTGCTGAGCGGAGGGAGAGGCCTTCCTATTGATCTGACCGGGGCAGCCAAGCTGACCGCCCTTCACACTTCCCAGGCTCTCCGTAGAGTTTCACTTTTATCAAGACTTTTAAAAGCCTGGGATGTGTCATTGTGAGAAGTACAGTCTAAACAGGTTGAATGCTTTTTAAAAATACACAGTTGCACAGTGAGAGGCCCTCCGGCCCTATTCACATATTCCCTTCACCCCCTAGTTAAGCAGGGTCGTGTGTGTGTGTGTGTGTGTGTGTGTGTGTGTGCATGCACATGCGCACACAGATGCGTCTCAGCACTGACTTCATATGTGAGCAAAAGCCCCTTTCTTTTAACTTAACACACTGTATTTTGGCAAAGTCCCACTCGGAAGCTCATGGACCAGGGAGCCGCAGCTGCAGCATGGCTGTGATCAGACCATCCAGGTCTAGCCAGCGCTCCGTAGTCCCAGGCAGGAGCGGGCCCAGGTGAGTGCCTGTCGCGCAGGGCGTTCTCTGATGGATGGCAGCGGCTCCCACCTCGGCACTGAGGCTGCCCGGGGGCTCCAGGTCCCACACGCAGACAGCAGCAGAGCCGGCCAAGGGGAGCAGCTGTCACCATCAGAAACCCTGTGACCGTGAAGGAGGCAGAGCAGAGCGCTCCTGGGCCACGCACCTGCCTCCGTGAGCTGCTCTCTCGGCTGGTGGCCCGGGGCAGCCTGGCCAACCCCATTCCTCATGGACCCACAGGCGTGGACACCCTCTCTCCTTGGTGTCTGAGGCTGAGGACGGAGCTCTGTTCTTCACAGTCTCTTGGTTTCCAGTCCTGGGGGCTTCTGATTTGCCTCTTCCATCTAGACCCCTCCCTTCTTTACACAAATCCTGCTCCTTGTGTGGGGCTCTGAGATGCTCGCTCCTGGATGGCTCCCCAGGCTTGTTCTCCACCCGCCATTTCCTAGCCCGGACTCCCCAGTCCAGAAGGAGGACTCTCCATCTCTCCAGGTGTGCACGGAGTCTTTAATTACTGCGCTGGTTAACCTCCTTTGTGCCCCAGGGCTGTCCCTTGCCAGTTTCTGTGCACGGGCACATTCTCTGAGGATGTGGGTTTAATTAAATACCCGTAAAGCTGACTGGAAGGGTCGGCACCTTCTGGAAACAGGGCTACGTACTCAGCAAGCTCCAGCCAGCGTTTACTCGGGAAACTCCAACCCGAGCGCAGAAAGAACAACAGCAGGCTCTGCCTGTGCCTTGGAGGAGCTCACGTCCTTCTAAAGAATTAGGCACAAAAACTGGTGTGATGGCACACGTCTGTTATCCCAGTACTTGGGGGGCTGAGACAGGAGGATCAAAGGTTTGAGACCAGCCTCAGCAACTTAGTGAGACTCTCAGCAACCTAATGAGATCCTGCTTCAAAACAAAAAATAAAAAGCGCTGGGGGTGTAGCTTGGAGGTGGAATGCCCCTGGATTCAATCCCCAGCACCACACACACACGCACAAAAAGAATTAGGCACGTGAAGTTGGGTGCCACCTCGGAGGATGCTTCTGTGGGACAGGAAGGTCACGTGGGCTCTTTAGGGGCTCTGTGGTGCCCTTAGAAAGGAGAGAGTTCAGAAGTAGCACGCTAGAGTTGGAGGCTGAGAAAAGCAGGACTGTCTTGAAGCACATGTTGCCAGAAATGGATGATTAGGAAAGAGAAAGGAATTCTTCACACCCTCTCCAGTCGCAGGGCTGAGTCCCGGGCTTGCAAGTCTACAGCAGCCACAGCCCCTGGAGCAAAGCAGGGACTCCCAGCCGAGCCGGCGGACGTTCTGGACTAGAGGTGAGCTCCAGGACTCCAGGGCTGTCTGCTATTTACCTCTGCACGGTCCCTAGCATTTCCAGTGCCCAGCATCAAGTCCTCCTCGTGAGGCACATCCGTGACCTGTGGCCAAAGGAACTGGCCCTGGCTTTAGAGTTCATGTTTTAGCCTTGTCTTCTAGATGTCTGATGTCTACCTACGGAACAAGAAGACAAAGGTGGAGAACTGTCTCGCCCACTTCCTTTCTCTGGACACGGCCTCTGTATTGACAGGTGTTAGATCTCATCCAACTGCGTTGCTGGGCGCGGGCTTTGCTCTGGCTGAGAGGTGGGCACCACACAGAGCGGAGGGTCACCGCTGGGCTCTGTGGGGAGGCATCCAGCGACTGCGGAGGGGATGAGACTAGGTGGTGAGAGGCGGGGACTGACTGCAGGTAAAGGCTCTTTACAAATGACAATGCGGTTCACAGCGGGGCTGCTTACTTTTAGTCCCCCAAAAGGAGCCTGTGGAACTCAGATGAAGAACTTAAGCAATGAATAACGATGCTCACATGGGCATGCTTCCTTTTTAAAATTTTAGTCATTTATTTTTTACAACACACACACACACACACACACACACACACACACCCCACACCCCACCCTGTTCCCCTCTTGGGCATTGTTCAGGAGCATGTGCTGTGTGTTCCTGGAGCGCTCTGCGGCCTTCGCTGGCCGTGCTGAGAGGGTAGGCCGCGAGCGACAGTCTTTTCCACGTGGAAAGGGCCTTGGAGGGTGTTTTGATCATTTTGCTGGGCTCTGGTCCCAGCTCTGCCACTCCCTGATGCTGTACTTTAACCAAGTGCTCATCCCTTGGGGTGAGTTGAAGGTAGAGGAGGGATGCAGGGAGCTCTCTCACTCTTTCTGGAGCTCGGCCAGCTGCTAAACACCCGGCAGGTGCCCATCCCCCTTCCTGGGTCATTACTGACTATAAACAGTCAATTGAAGGAGTGTCCAGGACTGTCCGGGGCTTTAGTATGGGTGTCCTCTGTGCCTGCACACAGGATAGGCAAGGATGTCTAGCCGATAGAGCGATGGGAGGTGACCTGGTGACATGGGGTGGGCAACTTGAGAAGTCAGAAGTGGGGAGCCAGGAGGAAAGGGCACAGAGGGACCTCCAGGGCTGCGGGGTGTCCCGGGCATAGGATCTCATCCTCCCATGTTGCTGGGTGTCCTGGGTGTTAGATCTGCTGCCACGTGCCAGGTGGTCCTCACATGTCAGGGACCACACAAAGTGCTCTCTAATGTCTCATTGAATCCCCACAGCAACCATGCCGGGCAGGAGTTGCTGTCCCCATTTTTTTTTTTTTTTTTTGCGGTACCGGGGATTGAATGTTCTACCTCCGCGCTATGCCTCCGGCCCTATTTTTTTATACTTTATTTTGAAACCAGGTCTCACGAAGTTGCAGAGGGCCTCACTAAGGAGAGAGAGACAGACAGACAGGAAGAGAGAGAGTGAGAGAGCTGAGGCTGGCCGCGAACCTGGATCCTCCGGTCTCCGCCTCCCAAAGTACTGGGATTACAAGCGTGTGCCACCACGCCCGGCTTGCTGTTCCCATTTAACAGGCAAAGAAAGGGAGGCTGGGTAGAACTTTGTTTCCTATGAAATGTTGAGGTCTCCATTCCTGCCCTGTGCCCTAAACTCGGGCACATTCCTCCTAAGCCATGTTCACATCACATGGGGCCCGAGTGGCGCGTGTGTGACAACAGGCAAATCCGGGGCTGGGGCCACCCCTGGGGCAGGTGGGAGGAAGGGAGGGAGGGAGGGACAGGGAGCTTTGACTTGATAGCATTCAGTAAGATTTTTCATAAAATACAGTATTTATGAAAAGCAAACAAAAACGGAGACAATTATCACAAAATACCAGGATTTGACAAAACTGAGAGTTGGGAAGAATCGTATGACACACCTTTTTTAAAACTCTCTATACGCTTGGACTATTTCATGAATATAGTTCTAAAGGAAAATAGTTACTGGTGATAATATTCTAGTGCAACTTCACGCGGTTTTCCTTTCTCCGTTTGCCTCATGGAATTTCCCTCCTACTCTTGTCCCAGAGATTTCCCCCAGCATTTTATTCTGGAAAATTCCAAATATACAGCAAAGTTGAAGGAATTTCTCAGTGAACACGATGCAGTACACCCACAGCCTAGATATACATGAGGTCACTTTGGGCTTTTCTATTTTAATAAACAGAACTGCCACAGATCAAAATGAGGAGTTCTGTGGGTTTTGGACCAAGATGCCCCTAAGTAGAAGTTGAATGGCCTTCTATTCAAAGGCGGCGCAGAGGCCAAGTGTCTCTCGGTGCTGCTTCTACCAAATCCCACCTTCAAGCTTCGCCAATAACGCTGAAGCAGAAGTGACAAGCTTCATTGCTTCCCTGAGGGCCCAGTGTCCTGGAACACAGTGTCTATCCACAGCGCGCTGCCCACCCGCAGAGCTCCCTGGACAGAGAGCTCCGGAGCTACGGGAGGACGCTCACGTAAGCTCGCACCCGAGGACCTTCAGGGAGCGTGCAGGGCAGGAGGGAAAGACGCTCATGTTCCCCCAACCACTCACTCCACCCCTGGGGGGACTGCCACGAGAAAATTTCCATGATTTACGAATAGACCGAGTCCACGGGCTGGCAGACAGGAGTTGGGTTAGCAGGGCCTGTCAATCGGCATTGAGGATCCGGAAACACCGGGAGAGATGAAGACCTTAATAAACAACAGCCCAGAGTTCAACCACGATGTAGCCCCAAACCGATAAGCACAGGCACTGTGAAAGGCAGACAAGGAGCCAACGAGTCACCGGCCAGCCCCCACAGATGACAGAGAGCACCCTGCTACCCACCCCGGAATCACTGTGAGAGTTGAATAACCTAACACACGGGCACAAACTTGAACTCGGGAACTCTAACCTGCTCTCCTGTTTATTTTTTAAATTTTTTTTTTTTTTTGCTTATTTTTCATGTTTTTGTAAGCTATTGCTTGGGACAACATCTCAATGCAGACCGGTATCCAACAGGCCATTCAAGAAACACTGGTTGCAGAGTCAGACCTCAGAGGAGGCCCCGTCCACCTGAACCAGGAGCGATATGACGTGAGCTTGAGCAACGGCTTCCTGCTCAGGGTCCGTCTCGCTTTTTGTTCCTGGCATAAGTTTTAGCTACACTAGCTCATGACACATTTCAGAAAACACAGACCAGCCGGGCGTGGTGGCGCATGCTTGTAATCCCAGTACTTGGGAGGCTGAGACCAGAGGATCCGGGTTTGCAGCCAGCCTCAGCTACTTACTGAGGCCCTCCACAACTTAGTGAGACCCTGTTTCAAAAAATAAAAGGATAAAAAATAGGGCTGGGGGTGTAGCTCGGAGGTAGAATGCCCCTGGGTCCAATCCCCAGTACTGCAAAAAAAAAAAACACCAAAAACAAAACACACAGACCAAAGGATTTCACCCCTTCATGCACACAATGGTTACATGTAAGAGCACAGTTACTGTTCTTCCCAACCCTCCTCAGCTGCCATGCTAGCCGTAGCGTTCATTCCTAGTCCTGTGGACAATTACTACACAGTTGAACCTTACCTTTCCCCCTCACCTAACACTCTCACACTCCCATGGTAGGGAATACTCCATAGATACACATTTCTTTTTCTGTGCTTGAGTTACTCAAACATTCTTCTAGTCCTGAAGTTTCTTCACTTTTGCACTTTTTCCTTTTTAAGAACTTCTTGACTTATACAGTTTTATGGGAGGATAACATTTGGGATGTCACAGAGAAGATAATTTCTGGAGATATTTCTCAGGTATGTGTTTTTAGGTATTTTAGGTTAAAATTTATCTTTTATGAATTGAGACTTCTCTTTTTTTTTTTTTTTGCAATACTGGGGATTGAACCCAGGGACAATCTACGTCCGAGCTATACCCCCAGCCCTATTTTCTTATTCTTTATTTTGAAACAGGGTCTCACTAAGTTATGGAGGGCCTCACTAAGTAGCCGAGGCTGGCCGCGAACTCGGATCCTCCTGTCTCAGCCTCCCAAGTACTGGGATTACAAGTGTGCGCCACCACGCCGGGCTTGAGACTTCTCTTTTTCATTCTCATTTTAACAAGCACAGGCAGTTATCTCATAGGTACTGCCGCATCTTCCTAGCTCATCAATTTTATGACAAGGTCTAAAGGCACCAGATCGTTCTACAATGACTTACACATCAACACATCCTGGAGACTGTGCATATACTCAGCTGCAACACAGGCCACAGCAACATTTGGAATCGCTGAGGAAACCTGGAAGCTGTTGTCTGATGAGAATATTTATTTGTGTTTACTGCCCAGCTTAGCAAAACATCCCGACGAGTTGGAAGACACGCACGGCCGGCACACAGTAGGCCCACAGTGGAGTCTGGCATCCTTCCCCTTCCCGCTAGCTCATCTTCCTGAACACAGTTCCGCCGTTCCTTCGGGACTTCATCACACCCAGATGCGGGCTCTTGAACGACACCCAGGGCTGGACACACTGATGTCACAAAGCCTGGAATTTCTGGTGGGAAACCAGCAGTGGATGAACTCATTGGATACAAAATCCTGTTTTCATGTCAATATCCTTAGTAATAAAATATGAGGGGAGAGGAAGTGTACCATATAAATATTCCTCACTCCCTATTTGTACTGAAAGAGATTCCTATAAAATGAGGTACCAGTTGTTCTAGAAGAAGAAGGAGGAGGAAGAGGAGGAGGAGGAGGAGGAGAAAAAGTCCCTAATAAGTGAAAAAGTCATCCCTAAGGTCTGAGCTCCATAAAGTCATTTCTCTGTCACTGAGGTCCTCTACTGTTTAGCCCTGTAGACAAACCCCTGAGACTACTGGGAAGATGTTCGGGGAAGATTCTTATTAATTGATCATCTAGGCATTTTAGAAATGTCATACTTCTCTTTTTTGGTGTGTGTGTGTGTGTGTGTGTGTGTGTGTGTGTGTGTGTTACTGGGGATTGGACCCAAGGCATTCTACCTCGGGGCTACATCCCCAGCCCATTTATTTATTTATTTATTTATTTATTTATTTATTTATTTATTTATTTATTTTTGTGGAACTGGGGATGGAACCCAGATGCATTCTACCTCCGAGCTACATCCCCAGACCTATTTTTTTTATTCTTTATTTTGAAACAGGGTCTCACTAAGTTGCAAAGGGCCTCACTGAGTTGCTGAGGCTGGCCTCGAACCTGTGATCCTTCTGTCTTTGCTTCCCAAATACTGGGATAACAGGCAGGTACCACCACACCTGGCTGAAAATTTTATACTTTAATTTTCACAGATTAAGAAGAATCTATTTGTACAGGCAAGAGTATTTTCAATGATTACCCATTTCCTTCTCCCAGTGTTGTAATTTCTGGTCTTCTACCTTGCTGATCATTGGTTCTTGGTAGTCTATAAGTAGGGACTAGATTATAAATGATGCGAAGTCTCCCATTCAAATCTTTCTCACTGGAATTGGACTCCAACCTGTCTATGGCGGGGCTAAAAGACACCACAGCTCACACCGTGGACCAAGGCCACTGTGGGAGACAGGCACACACAGGCAAGAGGAGACAAGCTTGACCGAGACTCAAAAGCATCGTGGATGGGCTGATGACTCTGTGACATTTAAAACTGGTGTTAACTAAAGACTGTTTAACCTTGACGAGGAGGACAGGTGAGCGGAGAAAGGGTTCAGAGACATGGCTGAGCGTTTATATTGTCCTATGTAAATCAGCACTGGTCCAAACTGACGTATCCCACTCTAAATGCTGAGGGAACCCAGCTCCATCCTCTCTTACGATGCTAGGATGTCCCAGGGAGGGGAGGGAAGGGAGGGGGGTGTCTTATCCTCCCCTCAAGGAGCTCATCAAATGTTCCATATGAACTGAGGATGTGGTGGTGCAGGAGGATTGCAGGTTCTAGACCAGCCTCAACAACTTAGCAAGATCCTGTTTCAAAACAGAATCCAAAAAGGGCTGGGGGTGTAGCTCATAGGTAGAATGATCCTAGGTTTAACCCCCAGTACCACACACACACACACACACACACACACACACACACACACACATATACACATGTTCCAAATATTTTCCAAATGCTCTCACAAATACAATACCCTTTTGGTTGGTGTTCTTTTTTAACACTTTAAGTGAATTTATAGTTCCTGCTGCAGTACTAGTTACAGCCTTTAGAAACCTATCACCACACGACTGGCCTGGCTCTGGAAACTGCCCTGTGGGTGCAGCCCCCTCCCCTGGACAGTGGAGGCGCTGGGGGGGGGGAGGAGGGTGGTGCTGTCTGCACCCTCTCTGCACATCACGATCCACTGCGCCTCTCAGTCCCCCGCCACATCCTCATTGGCAAAGAGAAAACAAAATGACTCAGAGGTGCCTCCTGGACTCTGTGCTGGGACGGCTTATTCAAGGAGAGCTACTCCCCAACATGCCAGGCAGAGAATACTCAGTTGCTGGGCCCCCAGACGCATTAGATCCTCAGCAGAGTCCAGGGGGGCCCGCCACGGTGGTCCCGGGTACTAATTGCTGTCCATGGTCCTCTGGTTTGTCCATGACTGGGCTGTCTGGCCACAGTCTCCACAAGTACTTGCTTTCTGTCTTACCTACCAGAGCTTCCTTGCAGACAGTGATGCACTCACATGAAGATGTGCTGGGTTACACCAGGATGCGTGGGGGCTTTCTGAGACCCGCCCCAACACTGCTTTCCTGAAAAATCCATGCCAGCGATTGTAATCAGACTCATATATGTTAAAAGCTGGAAATCACTTAAACGTCCAGCGGCGAGCAGCGAGGAGCGAGCACCGTTCTGCGTCAGGAGCGCGGCGGCGATCCCGCACCATCAACAGTGGCCAAAGCCGTCCCATCCCGGGCTGAGAGCGGAGCTCTACTTTACCGGAATGACACTAAGACATACAGCGGGGGAACCAGCGCCACGGGCTGAAGAACAAAGCAAAACAGACTCGGAGCCAGACACGGATCGGATAGGAAGTCGGAGGACAGTCAGCCTCAGTCGGAGGACTTGAGTGAGGCCAAGCTGGAAGTCAGGTCAGAGGGCTCTCTCCCTGCCAGATCTCAGCGAGCTATTTCTCCTTTCACTTTTTTTTTTTTTTAATGGTACAGACATCATCTAGTCTTCTGGTCTACATAATTCTGACCACCGGCGAGGGCCAAGCATGCTCCCAGCAAATCAACACACACCACGGGTAACAAAAATAAATGGCTACTTCTAACAGTGAGAAGCAGGAGCTCTGGGTTGAAGGAACAGTCCTGGGTGACAACCCAAAGCCATCACTGACCCGTTCCCACAGCCGGCACTGTCCTATCAGCAAGAGGACTGCCGCTAGATAGACAGGAACCCTCACGGGGAACTTCAACTCAGCACGTCTACACCGTGGGAGGTTTGTGTGATAAAATAAGGTGCATGATGTTACGCTAACACCAGCGCTGGGACTCGGAGGGATGTTTCCTCGTGTCTCAGCCCTTCAACCCATCCTGAATAGCACTGCCAGAGCAGTCTGACTAAAACCTGCCCACAATCCCGTGGCTCTGAGCTCTGCATCTAATCAGCCCGCCTTTCCCCGCTCTGTCTCCACCGATCCACCTTGGAGCACTCCAGTTGCTTTTCTATACCCTGTGTGCACCTCCTGCTTGCCTTTATTTTGAGTTCCCTTTGCTGGAACTCCCCTCAAACACGCTATTTTTTTTTTTTTTGGTGTGGTACTGGGGATTGAACCCAGAGGCATTCTACCTCTGAACTACACCCTCAGCCCTTTTATTTTTTTTTTTTTTTTTGGTACTGGAGA
>PVJS01010495.1:0-27773 GCA_004027185.1 Glis glis | reverse complement strand
CCAGTCTCAGTCTCCCAAGTACTGGGATTACAAGCATGCGCCACCACGCCTGACTTTTTTGTTTTGTTTTGAAACAGGGTCTCATTAGGTTGCTGAGTCTGGTCTTGAACCTGCGATCCACCCGTTTCAGCCTCCCAGATGCTGGGATTACAGCCTTGTGCCATCGTGCCCGGCTCAAACGTGCATTTCTAAGCCCATGAACGGCAGACGGAAGATGGCCAAAAACTTGGAAGAGAGTTGTTCTCACTCCGTGTGAAGATGTTTGCTTCATGAGGACTGAGTCGGTGTGCGCCTCTGTCAAGGAGAGAGTGATGATGACGTGCAGGAGGCCGAGCACAACAGGGTGGCCCTGGAGCCATCTCTAGAGGCAGCAGCTGGCACCGAGTGTGTTTTGTCTAGATCAAACCGTCTTCTCAGAGTAGCTTTGGAAACTTAGTTTGTCCCAGTGGCATTGTTGTTCAACTGTTTGAAAGGAAGGATGGCTTCATTTGCTTTGAGAAAAACTTTTATAGTTAGAGCTTCAAGGAAACTTGAGTTCACGTGAAGATAAGCAATAGAAAACTGGAGGTCATGACTGCACCGTCGGCCCGGTTCCGTGTTGCAGACACTCAGCTACTGTGTTGGAGAATCTGTCCCGGGATCGCCTGGCATGACTGGTCACGGAGAACAAGGCCTAAGCCACGTTTTTCAGCCACCAGCTTTTATTTGATATAGAGGAGAAAGAAAGCAGTTCCATATACAGGTAATTTCATTCATTTTTGAATGGACAACACAGTCTGGTTCTAACTGTCTGGGAATCCAGCCAGGATGAGGTGAAAGTGATGTCTACTACAGCAAATTTTAATAAAAGAAAAAGACTTTGTAGCATTCTCTTAATTTATGACACCGAGAAAGGCAGACCTGGGAAGAGGGGGAAGAGCTTCAAGAGCATGCTAATTGTAGGTCTTAGGAGCCAAAAATAAAATCAAGGCAGCAAAGGTCACTGTGGCAGTGCAGGGCGGCTCCTGGGACGAGCCTGTGTCCATGGGAAGGGCTTGCAGACAGCGGTGACGCTGCCACATCTCTAGCAGTGGCGATGACACGCAGATTCTGCTCCCTGCAGTGTTCACCCAAACTGTCTCGTTGAGACAGGAAGCTCGCGGGACAATTGCCGTGGGTGGACGCACTCTCTCCACGGAACTCACACTGCCTCTTACCCACACCTCCAGCCTGGGGCAGCTTCTTGACATTCCTGCTAAGTCCTTTAGGTGCCACATAAAAATCCACAGAACAAAGACACTGTGTGCTCCACTGAAAATATTAGAAAAATACAGTTTTGCCCCCAATACTCAAACTGAATTGCTGGGGAATAGTTTGTACTTATGAAATGTTATTTTTTTAAAATGTGCTTTTATTGGTGCATTATAGTCTCACATCACAATGAAAATCAAGTTAACAGTAACATACATGCACACAGCACTTGGTGCCCCCCCCAGCATCCCCATTTCCCCCCTCCCAATACAGAGTACTGAGATTGACATTGGTATATTCTCATATGCACACATGGTCGATGGTAGAATTTCCATTAATGAACCTCACTCTTCCACCTCCCCTTCCCTTAGACCACTTCCCTGGCTCCACTGAGGCTTCTCCACCATTGTCTGGAGTCCCTCTTGTATCCCAACTCCTCCCTAGCTTGCACATATGAGAGAAAACACATGACCCCTCTCTTTCTATGATTAGCTGATCTCACTTAACATCATGTTCTCCAGGTCCTTCCATTTTCTGGCAAATGACATTGTTTTGTTGTTCTTTGTTGCTGAGTAGAATTCCATCGTGTGTATTTCTCATAGTTTTGTAATCCTTCATCTGTGGATGGACACCATCGTACTGCAGAGAATGTTGGCCCAGGGGCAGGGGAGTGGGCCTATCTACTGACTCACTGAGCCCTGCTAATCTAAACTGCAGATTAGACTCAATAGGAAGTTTCTTATATGATATTTGGGCGCTCAGGCTCTTCGGTACTTCTGAGATTGTCTATTTGCTATTCATTAAGCAAATATGGGGCAATTGTGGCATTACGGAATAAGTCGAACCTGTTGAGCGAAGTCGTTTGCACAGCCAGGAGCTCCTGAAGTAGCGAAATCTTCTCAGATTATGATGGTATTTGGAAAATGCAAGCAGGTCAGAAACATTTTATTTCAAACTCACTTTAAAAAGTCGTTACAAACTGCTTTGTATATGATCAAATTTTGGAAGACATCAAGTGCAGCTGTAGTCAACACTGAGAAGCGCTCTATGAGCCCAGCTTTCTTTGTGTTTAACCTCTCCCAGCTACGACGCTCCGCTCGGAGGGAGTGGTGCTGCCGGAGTGAGCTCTGGTAAGAAGTGTATTGTGGCTTTGGAGTGCATTGTTGTATGCAGCTAAGAGGATTGGTATCGGCAGAGATTAAAATAAAAACAATTAGTGCATTCAGAATACTTTTCACCCTAATCTCCGACAGTTTTGTCTCCTTTGAAATCCGCTGAAATGGTTTGGGGTGACATTTGTTGGCATTAACTTCTAACTTTACGGTCCACTAAGCCCTGGATTGTGAACGTGCACGTTCCATGAAGCATGGTGGTATTATAAGAATGTAAGAAGATACGGTTCTGTTTTCGCATGAGACCCTCATGCATAAGCTACACGCTAATAATCAAAAGGTCAGCCAACGGAAGCACAGAATGATTGCTTTTATCCCTAACTCTGTACTCTTCTCGATTATATAAATATTACATATAATCGTATATATGTGATATATGTACTGTGTAGAGTTCAATAGATTTTCTTAACTCCACAGCTACAAATAGTGCAGCGTGTATTAGATTTCTGGATAGAAAACCCTTTGTCTATTAAGAAAGTAACACAGCTATTGACTGTGTCGACGACATTAATGCACAGTGACTCACGGGAATGGGAATGAGAACACTGGAGCTCCGGCGAGGCGCTATCCGGCGGCAGAGCCGTGGCTGTGCGCATCGGCCTCCCTGGCCTTGGTTTTCTCATCTGTGGTGTGAAGGATCCCTCCGAGTCTCTCTCCAACTCCGAGATGCTTCCATTTATTTATTTATTTATTTATTTTTTATTTTTTTGCCGTACTGGGGATTGAACGCAGGGGCGGTCTACCTCCGTGCTACACCCCCGGCCCTATTTTTTATGCTTTATTTTGAAACCGGGTCTCACCGGAGGGCCTCACTAGATAGATAGATAGATAGATAGATAGAGAGAGAGAGACAGAGAGAGAGAGAGAGACAGGAGAGAGAGGAGAGAGAGAAAGCGAGCGCCAGCTGAGGCTGGCCGCGAACCCGGATCCTCCGGTCTCTGCCTCCCAAAGTACTGGGATTACAAGCGTGCGCCACCACGCCCAGCCAAGATGCTTCCATTTCATGCAAGCAAGGGCCACGAGCTGAATCAGGACAGCGCCAGCACCGCTGCTTGAGCTGTACTGCGTTTACTGAGAGGCAGTGACGGGCATCACGGGACCTGCTTTGGGCTGGGCCCTTTCCCCCTGGTTGGCTGCCATCTGAATGCACCCTGCTCCTGACCGTCCTGCACCTCAGGAGTGCTGGTGGGAGGCGGAGTCGCCTTCCCAAGGTGGAGTCTGAAAGCGCCACACTTCCACTTTCCCAGGCCGGTGCTGGGGACCTGAGCCATCCACACTGAGCAGGTCCCACGCATCCTCCCACGGGGTTGAATCTGAAGAAGCCGGGGTGGGGCGGCAGCCTCTGGCTCCCAGGCAGGGCACGTGCTGGCTGCAGTGTGCTTGCCCCATGCTGGTGGCACAGGTGGCAGATCTGTGTTGAGGGGAAGCAACGCTTCGCCAGGACAGTTCTGGGTAGGGACTGTGACTGTGGAATTGGCCACACAGCTCCCTCCTCCTCATCATTAACTATTCAACATCTTTTCAGTAAATCCCATTTCCATATAAATTAGAACGCATCAGTGAACTTCCCTCGCTCATCAGTAACAACCTCTGTGACTTGGTGACATCAGCTCTGTGGATTCAAGAGCTCCTGGGTGTCTTTTGCTGGTTAGATTTTTCTAAAACCATCTTGTTTTCTCAGTATAACATGCTCACCACTTGGGACAGGCCTTAGACGCTGGTTTAAGGGGTGAATTTCATGTCTGCCACATCAACGATATTAACAGAAGGTCCAAACTCTGAATATCAACTATACTCATTATTCGGGCACCAAAACAATTACTTAAGTACGTCTCATAATAAAGCCCCAGAAAGCCGGGCACAGTAGTGCACTTCTGCAATCCCAGCTACTCAAGAGGCTGAGGCAGGAGGAGCGCAAGATCCAGGCCATCCCGGTCAACTTAGTGAGACCCTGTCTCAGAAAAGAAAATAAAAAGGACTGGGGGCGTAGCTCAGTGGTAGAGCGTACCTGGGTTCAATCCCGAGTCACACCCAAACAAAACAGAAGAGAAGGAAAAGCCCCAGAAAAACTTTCCTTATCAACGCACTCAAGTTAGTCAGAGGGTCATGGACAGTCCAACTCTGCCGATAGAAGGACAGCGAGGTGTTCCGACCGCCACCATCTCCCAGGGGGATGGATCTGCACTGTCTCAGGCTCTTATGATGCAAGCCTCCTCTGGTTACCAGCCAAATGGAGGAGAATGGGGATGAGGAAGGGAACAAACTCAGGTTCTTGGCCAGTGTCACTTAATTCTCGGAATAGCCCCACCAGTTCCCGTTGACCAGACGGAGCGGGCCGGAGGCCGCAGGAAGGAGCGCTGCGATGGGGAGGCAGTTGCCTCATGCATTTGAGGGAAGGGAGAAGCCCCACCTGGGGCAGCTCCCAGGGTTCTGTGGTAGCCTCAGTCATGCAGGCCCCATGTGAAATGCCCCAGCCCAGATCACCCGGCCTCTCTGTTTGTTCTGGCTGGCCGGCCCAGTGCTAGCATTTCTGGGCCATTTCTGCATACAATCTATGGACTTAGCTCTGTGATGTAGCTCCAGAAATAATCAAGTCTATGGGCCAGAGAAGCTAAATTGCTCCCAATGTACAACCCGTTCCAAATGAGCCAGAAGCAGCTCTGCTACACCCGCGGCCTAGTTTGGACCGCTTGTGCGAGGCACTATCTGCCCCTGGCGTCCATCAGCCCCTCTCTCTGTGGAGCGGACATGTGCTCAGACCCTCAATGAGCCTGAGCCTGTCCAGAGAAGACTGAAGATGGGGCTCGGCCTCCACACTCCTCGCTGACGGTCCCTTTGAAACCGTCAGGCAGCCTGCCTGGGTTAATCCCAGGGGACATGTGTCCAAAGTCCACCTCCCAGGTGGCGTTCCGTACCGCTGTGCCTTACATTTGATCCTATTCTATTTTCTCCAAATTACTGGCGTTTTGATAGTCATGAAATAAACTATTATAAAAAATGGGGGAGGGCAACAACTATATAGAGAGATTTATATTATGTTTACAAAATGGTCAAGGATTTTTCTCTTTTAATCATTAAGGCATTTAAACTGTATCTAAAAATAACGGGCATAGAAAAGTTGGACATGAGTTCTCATGTGCTGAAAACAGGCATATTTTCAAGCCCCAAATAAGCACAACATGGAAAGGGGTTTCCCAAACTTTTAGGCGTCGAGGCTTATTGTTTTCTCACTTTTCTTTTGCCAACTAACATGTTGTTTAGAACTGACACCGGAGAGTGGACAGCTGCAGGTCTGGCTGTGTGTTTTCTTAGAAATACCAGTTTAGGAAAGAATTTCCACCCATTTCCCTCTCCCGTGAGCCATGGCGGCGGCTCAGACTCACTCTGCTCAAAGATCGCCATGCACGTGTTTATCGGGACAGTCAAGGGGCTGGGAGACAAGGCCAGTGTGGTACCTGTGGCAGCTGCTGAGAGGAGAGCCCCTTGTGGTGTGCCCAGCAGGGCGAGGCTCTCCCTAGACCCCACCGGAAAACGGGAGATCAGTGCTCAGAGACAGAGACACAGGAGAGTCCCGCGTCCCACGGCACTCCATCCCAGAATGCTTTTACTCAGTGACTTCACAGATAGGAGGACGTAGATTCTGAATTTACCTGGCTCTGGATCGCTGAGATCTATGGGGGATGTACGAGCACCTGAAGATAGTTCTAGACTGTAAGGTCGCTGAGAATTCCTTAGTGTGCATCTCTTGTATGCGTAGCACTGTGTCTTTGGCCTTTGTTGAGCTGAATGAAAGGTGCCAATGCTGAAAACCAACGGGATTGTAATATGACAGATTGTGCTTAGCCAGCTTCTACGCCTAATGCAAGCCCTCAGCCAGGAGGCACACATACTAACAATGCTGCCTGCCTTTAACCAGTGAATGCTGATCCTCAGGGAAGACATTCCAACGCCAGCCCTTGGCTTTTAGCAGCTGTCCAGAAGTTCCAAAAATGGCTCAAGGAGGGGCAGCAGAATAAGTGTGGTATATAATCGAGAAAAATAATGGCGAAGGACAATCATTTCTTTGAAATATAAGTTCCAGCCGGGCGTGGCGGCACACGCTTGTAATCCCAGTACTTGGGAGGCTGAGACAGGAGGATGGAAGGTTCGCGGCCAGCCTCAGTTACTTAGTGAGGCCCTCCACAACTTAGTGAGACCCTGTTTCCAAATAAAGAATAAAAAATAAATAGGGCTGGGGGTGTAGCTTGGAGGTAGAATGCCACTGGGTTCAATCCCCAGTACCGCAACAAAACAAAACAAAACAAAACAAAACAAAACAAAACGTAAGTTCCAGTCTGTTTACTGAACAGTCTTTTGCACGTTCGGAATCTGTGAGTGCATTTACCTGGGGCGAGCTATGCTGTGCAAGGTGCTGTGCAATCGATGAGTTAGTTCAGTCTGGCGTGGCTGACCCGTCCGTTCAGTGGCTTCGCTCAGAGGCAACAGGTGCTGGGCAGCAGGTGAGGAGCCGGTGAGCAGCCCAGGAGAAGGCGCCCAGCGGCCGAGGTGAATTAGGTTTCGCCAGCCAGAGGACTGACACCAGTGCCACAGTACCTTGGCCGCCGCCACGGCCACAGGAGCCCGGGGGCTGGGCTGAGGGGACAGTCTTGGGTCTTCTTTCTGCAGGTTTTTGCTAATGGCACTGAGTTTCCTGGTGGGTTTACTTATTTTTGTCTGTGAGTTTCCTTGAGAAATTGTCTGAATCTTCTGAGAGCTACGGTGAAGGCGCTCCCTTTGGGAAAGGATTTGCCTTAGCTTCCACCACAGCGGGGGTGCGTGGAGATTCTCAGCGGCCTGGACTACTTTAGAAAATTCCATGAGGTGGAAGGTTTGCCCAGACCACCTACTCTGCACTGTGAGGAGTGAGCTCTCACTCCAGCCCTCAGCGCGGCTCCCCCTCTGTGCCCGGGGGTGGGTGGGTGGAGTCTCCCTCTCCTCCTGGCTTGGGCCCTGGCTCTGTGTCCCTTCCAGACCAGGTGGGCCTTTGGGAGGGAGGCTCCGGTTGGACAGGTGTGCCTGTTGAGTGCCCCCCTTCACTTCCTCCTGCCTTCACTTAAATTTGGGCCCGGGATTTTCTTATTGTCTTGACTGTTTATGTCATTTCTAGTTGTTTGAAGTGGGAGAGTCATTCCCAATATCAAACCAGTCCCAATCCTGGGATCTCCGTAGTACCCTTTCAATCTAGACGTCATACTGATTGCCCCTTTTAAGTACCGTGAGCCCTGTGTCAACGTCCGCTCAGGCCACCATCATACCTGACCCGAACCACGGCAGCAGCTGCTCCGCCTCGAAGTGCTCCCATGCCGGGCCTTCCCGGTCATACCAGCCATTCCCCTGCCTCAGTCACTCCCTGGCAGAGACCCTCCAGGAGCCAGTTCTGGCTGGCCTCCATAGGTTTACCCCTCGGGACCTTCGCTCATTTACAGTTGCCCTTAAGCTTAAGTTCCAAGTCTATTTTTTTTTTATTGTACAAGCAATTTTCTCAGCCTGGAATGTAATTTTTCCATTCTTCTGAATAAATAAGCAATTGGGATCTGAGTAAACCCTGAAAGTACTCCAGCAGCCCACTCAGCGCTCACCTGCCTTCAGGGCCTCCCCATGCAGGGCGGCTTCCCGTGCTCCACTTTACACAGCAGCGTCCACACGTGTGGGAACATCTGCCCACCTCCAGAGACTGCGAACTTACTGAGCAGGAGCAGGTCTCTCACGTCACACTTCACGGAGACTGGCAGTATAGACCTCGACTCTTCCCGTGGACCTCATTTACCAAAGCACACAGAAATCGCTCTGGATATTCTGCGTAAGCTAAATGAGTGCTTAAAAGTGTTTTTTACTCAGCCAGGCGTGGTGGCGCACGCTTGTAAACCCAATACTTGGGAGGCTGAGACAGGAGGATCGCAGATTCGCGGCCAGCCTCAGCTACTTAGTGAGGCCCTCTGCAACTTAGTGAGAGCCTGTTTCAAATTAGAGAATAAAAAAATAGGGCTGGGGGATGTAGCTCGGAGGTAGAATGCCCCTGGGTTCAATCCCCAGTACTGCCAAATAAAGTGTTTTCTTCTCTGCATGTGTACATGCGTCCTTGTCTAACTTCTGCTTGTGGTGTGCTGTTCTTTTGTATTAAACAAAAATAAAAGCATTTCTGGGAACATATTAGTTGCAGTTAACTTATGTCCTACATTACAAGTCATTTCTATTAATGACTTCAATAATGACCTGGACAATTTTGCCTGTCGCTTGCTATGATGCCAGCAGAGGGAGCAGGTGAATATTAAATCTGCATTCTGAAGTAGGTAACATCTCTCGCAGTTTTCTGTTGCTTTAATTTTTACTGTAATCAAGCAAGACTTTTTGATGTATAAATGAAAAAAAAGGGTCATTAAGGTGCATCAGGATTTTGGGGGAAGTACATAATTTCTCATCCTGGAAATATTCCACTAGAATAGTTTTTGGGCTTTAAAAACATTATTCAATTTTTTTTTTCCCCTCGAGGGAAACAGATGTCAGGAACTTGCTACCTTAACACAGCTATAAATGTCCTCTCTTTACAGTCTTTGTACAATTTACTTCCTTTTATTTTCTCTTTTGTGTCAGTCTTTCTTTGGCTTCAGACCCTTTCCTGGAAAGGCAGCCTTCTGGGAAGTAGGGTTTATTACGCACGGGCACCAGCGGAGCTGCTCGGGACAGGCTGGAGAGAAGCGGAGCGTGTGCCACAGGCTGTTCTGGAAGCCGGGCCATCGCCAGCTATGATTCAGGAGGAAGTGGCACGAGTCTTTTCATGCCTTAAATGCAGACATCGCCAACTATATAACTATTATGTACATAACTATGACTTCTACACACAACAATTTATTATGGTTCTGATACAGTGTTTCAGAAATTACTTTTTGCACGTGTAATTCCCTAATTGAGCATCATTTCTCACAGGAAGACTTTTTCCTATTAAGTCAGCCCAGATGGACATGGGAATACCAAAGGGAGGTCACGTGCGATTTTATTATGCTAACCTATAACCAGGAGAGATAATATATCTTAATGTAAATAGCACATCTGACATTTTTATCTTTTTTGAAAAATGTTTCTCAATAATTAAGATAAACATTTTATAAATTTAGATGAAACAAAGATTAATTCAGATGGCATTAAGTCACTTTCAAATGAAAATTCATTCTGTGAGCCATTCAGACAGTTCCTCATTTGAATGCTCGTGACAAAGAGACTGGGTGCATTTTTTTTTTTCAGAAGCAACAGAATCTGAATTCTTTACAACTTAATTGAAATGGATTTAGGAACACTTAATATAAAGTGATAGCTAGTAAACCCATCTCAAAATCTCAAGTGAGAAATCCTGTTAGTCAAAGGAAAGAGTCTACCCGACTTAACGTAGGCCATGGGTAAAAGAGCAGTCACTGACATCATTCCGTTGAAAAGAATGCTTAGCATTTCTTTCTACAGGGAGAAAACAGGACACAGAATTACTGGCAAAAATATTGTCAGGCGAACGCACTCATCCATTGTTGAAGAATTTTACCCCCTGCCTCTTTAAAGCTCTGCCTGCCATCTTGACCTCCCTGGTATTCGTTTTTTTTGATGGGAAGATAGAATATTCCATCAAAATATTAGAATGAAAATATTTAAAAATCAAACAGCCTCTGAGATAACTTTATACAACAGGATAATTATATAAACTAAAATATCCCTAAAAATTCAAGGAATTTGTGGGACAATCTTAAAAAAAAAATAGTTACTTGGATATTTCCCAAGTTTCTAGTAAATAAAAAGTTCTTCCTTTCCAAGTCCATAAGGTTCCACATGACACACAGTGTGGCTGTAAGATATAAAAGTGCTTTAGCAGATACTATGCTGGTTCGTGGCTGTGCAAACTGCAAAAGATTTGAGAATCTTTAAATTATTATTATTTTTATTTTTATATTTATTTATATATTATATTATACTTATATATTATATTATATATTATATTTTGTATTTATATTTATTTTATAATAATAATAATTATTGTTATTATTATTGCTATTTTGTACTGGGGATTGAACCCAGGGGCATTCTACCTCTGAGCTATACACCCAGCCCTATTTTATTTTTATTTTGAAACAGGGTCTCTCTAGGTTGGTGAGAGTCTCACTAGAGAATCTTTACATTATTTTTTAAAAACCTGCCTTCAAATTATTTAAAAAAAATCTGTCCTATATATGTCATTCAGACAACATTTCACAGTACATACTCAGATAACTTGGAATGAGGAAGTACCTGGTACCTTTTTAGTTTAGTAACCTGAACAAGAATGTCAGGCACCCAGGAAGTCGCTCGAATGTGTTGTTAACTCTCTTCCTTCCTTCATCATGTGCTCACTAACAAACAGCCTCTGTGGTCTGCCTGAAACAGCAGCTCCACAGCTGCCTGGAGGGAGATGACTGGGAGCGATAGGGACGGCCCTATCCAGCCATCGTCCTTTGACTCATTGCTCTTTCCACCGACCGCCAGTGGCAACCCGAGGGATGCGGGCACAGCTGTTTCCCAGGAAAGGAAGGGACTGAAGACACCTCTGGCAGAGGCTCTCCTCCTCGGGCAGGGAGACACTGATTCATCAAAACGTACACGTCCTCGCCCCTTACAGGGTGCGCTTCTATGGAGTGGAGGACACTCACCTTGGGCTCCAAATATACTGGGCCACCTATTTTATGTCAAATGCTACATATATACATATACATATGTCTATATTATATATTAACACTATATATTATATACACGATGTTTTTTATATTTATGTATATATTTAATTGCGACAAGAACAGGCAACTGCTCAATTAGGCACCGCACTTCATTTGAGAAGCCTATTCTGTTCTAAAAGATACATCCACCCTTCCACCTGTCTACAAAGGATGAAGCTGAAGAGGCATTGCAGAAAAGAACTGTGAACGCCAGAATGGCAAAAGTGGTGGAGAGCGAGTGCCCAGTGCGGGTACGCTGGGTAGACGGCACGCTGCGTGCCAGGGCTCTGGCCTCCAGTCAGCACGGGAGGTCTGGCCCCACGGGTCCCTGCATGGTGAGTTTCCACACCAGGCCCCCAGCCCCGGCTCGGGTGACCAGAGGCCACGGAGGCTCCTTGGCAGGGAAGTGGGTTCTGTCACTAGGGATGCACGAGTGTGCTGCACAGATGCGACAGCCAGTGCTAAGTGGCGAGTCTCCATCCTCTGCAAAGCAGGCTGGTTTGGCCATGTGAAAATCGGGGTAAGAGTTACTGCTTTAAATTCTCCTTAAAGTCATCACTGTTAATGTCGAAGAAAGGCACTGAGATGCTCTTGACCCACGGGATCCTTGTCTTCCCTCACCAGGCCTCGATTCCCGCGTCTGTGAGGACCTAAGGCACCCTTTCGTGTTTATAGATGTGTGCGCGTGTTTATGCTTGTCGTCCTTCTCTTCTGTCCTTACAGGAAGTTCAAGGGGCTTTCCTTTGGTACTTTTCTCAAATCCCACGGCAGGGAGTGTGCCGCACAGCACTCTGGATCCGGGCCTTTGTGTTAGTTCTGCACGGCGAGAGCTCTGGAAGGCTGTCAGGGCTGATGCCCCTGCACTCTTGCACATGGCTCTAGACTGCCCTGTGGCCTCAAATCCATTTCAGCACACACTGAAATGCAGTAGAAACAGAGGCACATATGGGAATCACTATATGGGGTCTGCTTTTAGAAGACTGAAATACTTCCCCCCTTTTTTTGTGGTGGTTTCCTTGGTTCTCATTAATTATTGCACATAATTTGGGGGGCGGGAGCAGCAAAAATACCTTTTTCTCTGACAACAGTTTTCTGTCCAGTGAGCTTTCTGGTGGTTTCCCTGGGCACCGAACCTTCAGTTGTGGATATAAACATGTTGACTGACTTTATGTCGCTACTTTTAGAGAGGCCAGGGGTGAGGAGGAGAGATGGCCAAGATGTCTCTCAGTTCCCGTCCTGCTCTGTGCCAGGCGCCTGAGAGCCCCGAGTGTGCCCATCTGTCTGCAAAAACATAGTGTCCCAGTTTCACTTTTTTTAGGGTAATTCAGCACTGAGAGTTCCTCATATACCACCGCGCCGTGTTCCAAAATCAAGACGGTACTGGGCCAAATGTGCCTGCGCCAGTCACCACCCCGGAGGCCCGCGGGCGGCGATGACAGGAGGAGGGTGGACGGGGGCTGTGCGGGCTGGGGGTGAGGACAAGAGACTGGCTCGGGAGTCGCGGCTCAGCCCTGATGGAAACAATCGCCCTCCAACTGCAGGGTCCAGTGTGTGTGGACTTGGGAGGCTGCACCAGTCGGGAAGGCAAGGCCAGCTGTCTCCCAGGTCCCACTTCCATCCCCCTGCCTGGCCGAGGCTAGCACTCCCTGGTCACATACTAAATACGACCCACTTGCTGGATGACAGCAGAGGCCACGCGGGTCCACTCACAAATTCTACTTGGCGTCTGTGGCCCAACGGGCTGCCCCACGGTGTGCTGATTCAAAGTCGGCAGCCTTTGTTGGTTTCTGGCTTCCTGTGACCCCATTCAAATGGAATGAAACATCTGGTAGCGCCGGGTGTAGACTGCTCTGGGTGCCTGGGGCCTGGGAGGGTCGGGCCCTCTGATTCTGGGTCCAGACGGCAGCAGGTGTGTGTCTCCATGGACTGTGCTCCTGAGAAGCCAGACATACTACAGCCTGCAGGAGATCCTCTACCCTCCGCCATCCGCCATGTCCCGGGGCCTGGCTGGTCAGGGTGACCCTGAGCCGGGGCCAGCCGTCCCGGTCCCTGGTGTGCTGGCCTCCTCTTTCATGAAGTAGGTAATTGCGTCTTTTGGGGGTGCCATCAGAGAGTTCTCCAGAGGATAAATGGAGCCTCTGAAGTTACAGCTGATGATATAAAACACGGGGGAGAAAACAAACATTATTAAGAAAATAAATAGTACACCGCACAGCTGTTCGGCAGAACCGTTGGGGTGGGGGGATTTGGTTGGGCGGCAGGCAGGCAGCTTTGGGGAAGCCTGTAATAATATTTCTCGTTTTTATATCTTCATCTGCTTTTAGCTACCCTGTCAGCAGCTCACCGAAGAAAACCCCAGATTCTGTGGAAAAGGAACAGTGGGGAGGACCTTGGTGGCGCCTCCTCTAGAGGGTGGAGGGACAGGGGCCACTGGTCGCGTTTCTTAGGCAACCGCAGCAGGTGCAGCTGCGGCCCAGGACGGAGTGACGGGCCTTCCTGCTGGCCTCCTGGGGTCCATCCTGCAGCGTCTTCTATGGGTCTTCTGCATTTCCGCCTGCACACGCGTCTGTGTGGTTCCCGCTGCTGCTGGCCTGAGGCCTGCCTCACGTGCCACGTTCGCTCCAAGCTGGCGTCACCCTCCCTCACGTTGCATGTGTCCCCAGCTTCAGAGCGGCACTTTCTCTCTGGCCTTTCATAAGCCCCTTCCCCTGGCATGTCCTGGTTCCACCAGGAGCACAGAGTGGGGCAGCTGAGCTCCCTGTTCCCATGGCTGTGTGCTGCACGGTGGCCTCAGTGGCCATGTCCTGTCCTGCAGGGGACACCTCGGATCTAACGCAGAGGTAGGCAGACTATAGCCCAGAACCTGCTTTGGTCTGGGAGCTTTACATTCTTAAATGGTTGAAAAAATCCAAATAAAACTGTTTAATGAATGTGAAAACAAGAAGCCCACACTTTAGTATCCACGAGTAAAGCTGCACCATCCCCCCTCCACCACGCCCCGTGCTCACTCCCTAAGTGCTGGGATCTGCTGCTTTCCCCTCCGCTGCAGCGCTGAGCTGCGGTGACAGACAGGATGGCCCGCAGAGCCCAAAATATCTACTATCTGACCCTTCACAGCAACATGTGTCAACTCCTGGTCTCAGCAGAGCTCCCCCGAATGAATCTCCAACTCCAATAATTTCCGTTTCAGAATCTACAGTGAGCGGCCCATCCCATGTTCTGATTTCAAGGGACCAGATCGGGACCGTGTCTATGCCAACTGCAGGCGGGTCCTCTGTCCCCAGAAGCGGCACTGCCTTCCTCCAGGTGCACTCAGTCCCTTCTCTTACCCACCCTGTGGGTTTATGGTCCCCACCCTGCCCAGACGCCATGAGCTTCTTCAGGTCAGAAGCCCAGATGGGTGAGTCTCCGCCCCCAGCACCCCTAGAGTGTCCACACTAAGCTGGTGGACGAGCAGGGCGGTGTCTCCTTTTCCTGCTTCTTCTTGTTGAAGCACCTTATTTGCCTGGGAGACCACCGAATGGTTCTTAAAACCACGGGTGCAGGCCGGGCGTGGTGGCGCACACTTGTAATCCCAGTACTTTGGGAGGTGGAGACCTGAGGATCCGGCTTTGGGGCCAGCCTCAGCTCTCTCTCTCTCTCTCTCTCTCTCTCTCTCTCTCTCTCCCTCTCTCTCCCTCTCTCTCTCTACTTAGTGAGGCCCTCCACAACTTCGTGAGACCCGGTTTCAAAATAAAGTATAAAAAATAGGGCCGGGGGCGTAGCGCGGAGGTAGAACGCCCCTGGGTTCAATCCCCGATACCTCAAAAACAAACAAACAAAAAAACCCCACGGCTGCAATAGTAACACCTTACAGTATTCTTTTTCAAACAAGGATTAAACTTAGAAGAAAAAAATGGGCGCAGTAGGCTATTGCTTCACATAGAAGCAGAGAATAACAGTTACACTGTCTAATGGTGGAAGAGCTGGCTTCCGCTTAATTAAAGTGCCTATGAGGAAAGAGAGTTGGTATTTCTAAATTACTACTACAGACCACCTTAATCTGAAAAGCCACACAGAAGAATGGCCTCTGTTTTACAAGTGGGAACACTGAGGCTGGGAGAGGCTAAGCATTGGCTGAGCTCAGCCAGTGCCGGGCGCATTTCTGAGACCTACCTGCTTTCCCCCACCGCTTGTCATCGGATTGGAGTTATCTTTGATTTGTCCCTCAGTGGAAACCATGTTCTAGATCTTGGTGGAATCAAATTCCCTCTTCTACACATGCCCCCTCCAGGGCCCACAGTCTGAATGTTCTGAGCTACAGAACCCTCTGGAAGACTGTGGAGTCCACAGACCCCTTTTCAGAGGACGATATTTGCTACTTTATTCAAATTCTCAATGCCAACATCTAAGGATGGGTCTAGTAACAAGGTAGTGCTGAGTGTATCTGTAATCAAAATATCAATGATTTCTACAGATGAGAATGCTATAGATACAGACAACTATTGTTCATTAACTATTCCCAGATCAAGGAAATGTCACATTTCAGTTAGAGCTTGCTGAAAATAAAGAAACATTTTTTTCCTTGTCCAAGCTCACGGACCTCCTGAATTCCACCCATGGGCCCTAGGTTAAGAACCCTTGTTTAGAGCTAATATGAGAGTCAGTGCATTAATAGGATGGATTTTTTTTTTTAAGGTCTAGTTAGGTCTCCTGAAAACAGATTTTGGGAAAACAAAATTCACTGTACAAAGTCCAGATTCAGCTAGCAATTAAAAATCACAATTCTTTAATCACCCGAAAGCTGACCTTGCATGATGTGGACGGACATGCACTGTCATGGGTAGATTCGGTCCCCTTAGTCAGTGTCCCAGAGGTTTACTAACTGGAAGAACAAGCCTTGAACACCAAGAAGTAAGCAGATGACAGCAAAGGCTCAGAGCGGCTCTCCTCTGCACGCCTGCGCTGCTACGCTAGCACACCCCCAGCCTCCGAAGCAGGGACTGGTAGTTATTAGAGGAAATTCCTCATAGGACACACGCAGCCGTTGCACGGAGACAGGAGAGTCTTAGAAGTTAGGTAGCGCAGCCCCTGTATTTCATGGATAAGAACATTAGAGTTTAATCAAAAAGGGAAATGGTGTTCTAAAATGATAAGATTTCAGCAAATCCTGATTTAATAAAGGTTAAGCATTCCTTTCTTAACAGACTTTGAAAACTCTGATATCTCTCTCTGTTGTAACTTCATCCACTGTTCATCAGCCCAGTATATTTAAAGTTTATTTTGAATATCTAAGTGGATATTTTGTTTAAAAGAATACATATCAGGGCTCTGAAACTGATCTAACTTGAGTTAATGGAGTCATGCTGGTTTAAAATGCACATTTTTTTCATAGCTGAGCTGATAGTCTCGCCGGTGACACTGGATTTTTTAACTACTTCCCCTCTGAAAAGGCACTGCTTACGAGCGTCAAACATCTTCCTCTTTATTTGCCACAACGAAAATAAACTGAAGTCCTGACATATTTGTAGTATTTTTATTCCTAAAGGGAAAAAACAGGAACTGTCATTGTACTTTAAAATTAAAGTTACTACCTCAGATACTTTGCCAGCCTAGCACGGTAAAAGGAGCCTCAGACAAGAGCCCCACTGCTCTCTCTAGGAAATACTTAATTAGGGTGGTGCCTCTGCCAGGCCAGGGGTCCTGTGACTGGTCCCCGTTCCCAGAGGGTGTCTGCAGCCTGGCCCTGCCTGGAGGGCCAGCATCATGCTCGGATTGTTCCTGCTGCCTGGCTACTGACCCCCTACAGGAAGATAAGGGAGAAGCGGAGGGCGGAGCAGCCTGCCCCACACGCCCGGCTGCCCTATCGACTTATCATATAAGGAAAGGAAAGTGATTGATTCAGATACTGACACTAGAGAATCTGGGGAAAGAGCAGCAGAGAATCATGAAAGCAGCTCTGTAAAGCCCACACAGCCCTGCGGAGCGAGCGAGCGAGCGCAGTCTGACAGTTCACTGCGTGCCTGGAGAGGAGACAGCACAGAAACCCAGCCTGCAGCTGGAGAGGAGGCGTTCATTGATGGGCTCGGCCGTGCCGCTCAGCCCTGCGCTCTAGACCGCGGCTCAGCCTCTGGACTCTCATGTGCCTGGAAGTCGGCTCCGCTGGTGGTTTATTACCCAAAGAAAGACAGAATGTGGCAGATTGTTTTCTTTAGCCTGGGCTGTGATCTTGTCTTGGCCGCAGCCTACAACAACTTTCGGAAGGGCGTGGACAGCACGGGGAGAAAGCAGTATCAGGTCCAACACGGGCCGTGCAGCTACACCTTCTTGCTGCCAGAGACGGACAGCTGCCGCTCTTCCTCCAGCACCTACGTGTCCAACGCGGTGCAGAGGGATGCGCCCCTGGACTACGACGACTCGGTGCAGAGGCTGCAGGTGCTGGAGAGCATTATGGAGAACAACACTCAGTGGCTGATGAAGGTAGGAGAGCCGGCCTCCCCTTGGGAGGTCAGGCTATAGGACTGGCTCTGTTGAAGGAGGATCAGAGCTGGAGAGAGGGGTGCTGGCCCCCTGGAACGAAGGGTCATTTCTTTTTATTCTCTCCCAGGGGGCCAAGCAGTCACAGTGTGAAAAGTGAAAAGGGTTCTTTGGAAAGTATGCCGGATTCAGGATGGAAAACTGCCGAAGTTAGGAGTGTTTTCTAGCAAAGTCGAGGAAGTGCACTTCCCTGCAAAACTTGTAAGCTGTTTTGTTTGGGTGATTGGAGCCCAGCGACTCCCGTTACCAGGACCTTCTCAGCGGTCCCAGGCATGTGAGGGAGGCTGTGGGCAGCGCGGAGCCAGGAAAAACGTGACAATCATGTTAATTACTGATACATAACGGATGGAGTCAAGCACTTTACCAATTTCCTGAATTTCTTTACGAAAATAGATTGTGGCTCTTGGAAAAACGGGAGGAAATTAAATAAAGCAGACCGTATGCTTCTCAGAATCTCCGGGCTCTACCACTAAAGGCTGGTCATCTGGGAATGGGGGTACTGTTCCCCAGGCTCCAGAAGCCCGCTCAGTTCCCGCACCCAGCTCTGAGCACTGCCCCACGTGGACCCTCTTGCTCAGGCCACGCCAGGGCGACAGGGTCTGACAGGCTGTCCTTGGGGCCACAGTACTGTACTGCTCCACAGCCTTTTTATAGCAAGCCTAACCAAAATGAGATATCGGAAGCTCTGTTTTTCTTTCACAAATGATCATTTTCATACAAAACCCCAAATGACCCTGGAGTTTTCTTTATATGAACCATATGTAGTCTAAAGGAAGTTTAAACAACACATGTAAACAGTAGATTAATCGTTAGACATAATGGTAACATTGCTGCACAGAGCTTACAGGGTAGAGGGCAACTGTTTAAAGCCATATAAAATGTTTTAAAAGTTGGTGAGCCTCATTCAACACTTTCTCCCAGAAAAGCACAATTATTTTCTCCATCTTTCATTTAGCCGTAAGCTTTCTGTTAGGACACCTTATCTTAATCTCAGAACAGATCTGAGACCCTAATCTGTGTTTCTCATTAACTCCCCTACCTTCAGAGAGGAAGCAACTGAATTATTACTTGAGCCATGTGTCTAAATGAATGAACTGCTGGCTATTGTGACAGCGGGGCTCCTTTAAATAAGAAAACAAAAAACAACTTACCAAGAGGACCGGTCAGATATAGAAAATGCGACACCAAAGTCCTCTCGGCAGTGTCTTTTGATAAAGAATTCTCTGGTTTCCTCCCTTCCTAAGGTCACCGTGGTGTGCTCTTTTAAAGTCTAAAACTCATGGATGTGCAAATAATAACGCTGAACTTCAAAGTACACAGCAACACCGCTTCCAACATTTGGAAGGCAAACTGCATCCTAGATCTCTGCGCACCTCTTCTACTTCTTTGCAAACAGCCCTGCTCACGTTTAGTGACCTCCCGCCTCACCGGACACTGTGGACAGAGCCGCAGAGAGGGAGGAAGGCAGAGTCATCTAGTAAACATCCTAATCTGCCCCACTAGCAACTCGTCTGCTAAAATAAACAGTCACGAAATGTAAAAAGCAAAAAAGCTTTGCCAAGTGCAAACCCGCTAAACTGTACGTGCTTGGTTAAGCCCACGCTGGGCATATCTGTGACTCCATGAAGAGGGCTCACGCCTCTTTCTTAGCAAACCGCCCCCTTCTCTGGGGTCCTTGAGATGCTGTTAAAGACGGGACGGGTCAAGGGATTCTACATTAGGTGACCACAATCCCTTCCTTGCCAGGGCCGATGAGTTAATATTTGAACAGTAACACAATGGTCTTGAGAAAGCCCTTCTTTAGCTGGCTGGCGAGGTGTCACCGAGAACGGCTTGGGGTTTATCTTTCCATCCGCTCAGCACCTGTTCCTCCCGGCCTGTCTCTGTGCTGCGCACCTGAGCAGGCAATTTTCCCACTTGCTCAATCGGTTTGCAGGCTCCCGGCTTGGGAACCCAAGCCCAAAGCAAATATGAAACCCCCTTGGCGTGATTAAACGCAGCCTCTCCGCTTGTTTTTCTCTCCTGTGTTTTGGCACCTGTAATAATAAACACTGCTTTTCTCCTGAGGAAGAAAATAAAGTCTAATGGAATGACAGATAAGCCCCATAATTAAAGGACCCACATCAGGACCTCACATCTATTTATAGGTTAGCACAGAAAGACAAAGCATGAGTCTGTGAGTTTCATTGTTTCCCATATTTTCTTTTGAGCTGTTTATTTTTTTATGTTTCCTTATTTCCTTTCTCTCCCTGATAAACACTAAAAATAAGACACACACACACACACACACACACACACACACACACACACACACACACACCAAAAAACCTTTAAGCTTTTAAAAGTTTCCAAACTTGCCAGGGAGGAAAGCACGGCCACATTTCTGGCAAGTTTGAAGGTGAATGAATGGTATTTCGACTTTCGAGCGGTGAGCAGAGCTCAGGGAGCTCAGCTGAGAAAGCCCTTCGCAGTCATGGAAAGGTCCCGCACTGCGCTTTCCTCTGCCGGGCGAAGGAAGTGTCAGACTTGTGAATGAACGCGGAGCAACATGAATGGGGCAGCACAGGGCCCGCGGCTTTCTGTGCTGTGGAGAAGCCAGGGCGAGGCAGGTGCATGATAGGTGTGCGCCATGTCACCCCGATGACCTGCAGCTCACTGAGTGTCCCGTTTCCCTTGCAACTACTCGCAACCTCTGTCCCAGAGTGACTGAACACACGTTAAAAAAAAAAAAAACCCTCACAGGTCACTTAGCAAAACCGATTGTAATCTGCTGGGAGACCAAGTGTATTTTTTTTCCAACAAGAGGAAATATGGAGAGGAAATAAACAACTATTTCACGCTGATGAATGCCTTCTATTATAAACAACTGCAAACTCCACAGCCACTTCAAAACAATGATTTGAAAAATAAAGCTAATGCCTATGAAAGCGATGCAAACATTTCCTCTGCTATATTAATTTTATTTTTTAAAGACAACAAGTACAGGTTAGGAGCTGTAAACTTGACTTGCAATCCGTTCCTTTCTTTAAAAGTGGTACTATATATGCTTGTAATAAGGTGTGAGAGCAACTACTCATTAATCAATGCATGGAGAACAATTCGGCTATGCTCCTAAAATCATAATTGCTGGCAATGGAGAAAATTAATGACAAGGGGCTCATAGAGGATCTCAGACCTCTGCCCCACCCCACCCCTGCCAGGGAGGGAAGGAGGGAGAGAAGAGGAGAGGAGAGAGAGAGAGAGAGAGAGAGAGAGAGAGAGATAGGGAGAGGGAGGGAGGGGTGGTTTTATCACATGTGGCTGCAAAATGCTCCTTAGCTGTATATAAAACATTTTTTAAAAATTAGAAAACAAAATCAGAGCTTGGTTCAGGAAAGTAGAGACCGCCCCATCTTATCCATAGCCACTGGCTGGCTGCAGCATGGAGGGAACCTCGCTGCTCTCTTGGAGTCACATCCTGAATTGTGAAAAATGATTGTGCTCAGTATTAGAAGCAAATCTTGCACACACATTCAGATAAACTGACTCATTCAAGATTGCAGGAAAACAACTGCAATTTTATTATATGTTAATGTTATTATGGTGAGGGGTGAAAAGAAAAAGTTTCACTATGGTAGGGCAAGAACAATATATTTAAGTTTGAAAAGTAAAAGTATAATGCAGTTATACTTATGCAATGTAGTATACGGGCTGCCCAAGTGAGCACGTGTCCTATGGAATACATGTAGGACGCTGCGTGCTTACTATACACAGTATATACAGTATAACACATGCTTGTTGTAGATGGATTTCGTTTTCTATGGTCAAGCAGTGTCTGCTTGTTACACGGGGTCGTCTGCCATACTGGATTTGCCTGCAGAGTCTAAGCACTAGGAAATGGACTTCCACAGTGTTTCACTTCTGTCGAGGCACTGGAGAATCCGTACACCCCCAATACTGAAATGTGGAAATCCGTTGATTTTAATCAACATGACACTTTACAGTTGATAAATGGGTTGTAATCCAAAAGTTCCTCTGTAAGCCACTTACTGGTCTTAGAAGTTGAAAAGGATACTGACCTTATAAATGGTAGTCCTATGCTCAGGCTGGCCCAGCGTGCTTATTTTAACCCATAAAATAACTAATATTGCGTATATTTGTAATTAAAAACAACAGTTCAAGTCAATCCTACCACCATATGGATAGTAAAAAATGCTTACTTTAACCCATAAAACAACTGATATTGTGTATATTTGTAATTAAAAAACAACAGTTCAAGTCAATCCTACTACCATATGGATAATAAAAAAAGAAACCAAGGTAAAAAAAAGTCAAACTATGAAAACAGCAAAAATAGGAAGTAGATTCTTTTTTTTAAATTTGGTGCATTGTAATTTTAGATTATATTGGGGTATAGAGTGACAGAAAAATACATACACAGGACTCTTGGTGTCCTTTCCACCGGGCCCCTCCCTGCGCATGAATTTGAGATCGGAATTGGTAATTTTGTGTACATCCATAGCATTATTTTAACGGTTATATTCCGTATGACGTCGCCCCTCCTCCCTTCCCTAACGCCCCTCAGTCACTCCTTTGGAGTCTCTGCTCTTCTAACTGATGTTGCTCTTATTTCCAAATAGCTCTCCAGCTCCCACATATAAGAGAGAACACACATCTACTCGTTGTTTGAACTGGCTAAACTTGCTTAGTATAATATTCTTGAGTTCCATCCATTCTTCACCCAAACCTTTGGCCCCTTTCTTTGAGATTACCACTTAGAGATTTACACTAGCTCTTTACTGTGACAAATTAAATATCAAAATGTATGGCTTTCCTTTTTCTTAAAACACACACAGTGGCCTTAGACCATGACCAGAATCTTCTCTGGCTCTCAAGTGACACCAGAAGGGGTTGGGAGAGAGACTTCATTGAGGGAAAAAGAGCAAAAATGAGAAGATCTAGGTAAAGGAGTATATGGATTAAAGCGTATGGATGGTTGTGGGAGTGTGACTACCTGTGACAGAGTGGTAGCACGTGGCATGACTGTTCTGACAGGGAAGAAGGAAGGTAGTTTCTATTTTCCTATAACTACCCTTGGAATGACGAAAGGCCCTGGGCAGCCTTGTGGGTTTCTTGAGTTGAGATCAAGAGGGTAGATACGATGGGTCACAGACTCGTGCAGACTGCTTTCAGATCAGATGTCCAACACTGGCAAACTATTTATAGTCCTTTATGATAAAATTCCAGCTCAGCAGGCAATCCGTCCCCCTCCGTATGTAGGTTTTCTGTGTGTATTTGTTTTACATGATGGACTCTTTACATTGTGCTTCATTGGGGCAATCCCTAAGGCCTACTGTAATTAAACAGAACCTGTCAAGAGGGAACACACCTACTTCCTTTCTCCCCACTCCCGGACCCTCTTGACTTGAAGGAACCCGGCAATGAACAATGAGAACTTTCTCCTGTTATTCTAGAATTCTTCTGATATAGCCACTCAACCGCCCAGCCACCCTTTCTTTATTGACGTCACTGCAATAGTGTTGATGGGGAGGCCATGCCAGGGCGTGGTGCTGGATCACTTCAAAGCACCTGCCACATCTCACCTCACTGGGCCCCAACATCCCGCCATGACGCGTATGGTGGATGTCATCCCACATAGCCGTGTATATTTAAAACTCATTTATAAACATGGTGTGGTGCTATCCACGCACTACGTGATGCAGCAGTCTTGTGTGGATCATCGGCGGAGGAAGACAAACACAGGAGAGCATGCGTATCCCCTCCTCTGGGCAAGGGCGGGACCTGCCACCGTTGGGAAGGGCCCAGAACCCCGCTGAGAGGAGTGGGGATGAATATGGATGGAGCGAGTGAATACCACTTGGCTCCCCCAGCTCTCTTGGGGTGCTCCTGGTCAACGGCAGGAGCCGGGAAAGTTCATTTATTTGTTCAAAAAATATTTACTGAAGGCCAACATGGGTCCAGGCAGTGTTTGTTCTAGGTGTCTGGGATAAGTGCAGGGGAAGAAATGTCCAAGAGTCTTGGCCGGCGGGGACACGCAACATCAGCCCTTCCACATTCTCCTCGGAACACGCAGTGTGGCAGAAGGAGGTCAGCGCTTCTCAGAAGGCTGAATACAGGAGAGGAGGAAGAAAGGATGGGGTGGGGTGGTCAGGAGGACCGGAGAGAGGAGCACGGGGCCACGTCAAACCCTCGGGCCACTGTGCTGAGACCCCTTCCAAACAGGAAAACCAAAGGCAACTATTTCCACACGCCCCCTTCCCTGATTACCCAACTCATGCATGGTAATTGTAGAAAATGGAGCACACAAAGCAAGCACAAAAATAAATAGTATGTGTAATTCTAGTATCCTGCAGTAACCATCCTTACTATTTAATGTGTATATGAATGCCTATACAGAATGATTTTAATACATAGTATATATACTGTAGTACTGATATAAGCCCTACCAAACCAAGACTTTAATTTTCAATGAAAAATAAAAAGAAGTGAGCCTGAGAGGTTTAGGGACTTGGCTGACAACCCAAGTCAGCAATAGAAGTGATTCCCACCACCTCTTACTCCTGTCTTTGGACAAGTCCGGGGTTCCGGGCTGTGTGAGTGCCAGGGACACCACATGTCCCTGATGCGGTGACTGATGACTGTTCAGTGGACAGCTTAGCTCTTATGGGCAGACAGGTGAGACAGGCCAGCCCTTCCCTGTGAAGATGGTCCCAAAGCCGCTAAGAAAGGGGAAGAAAAAAGCAAATGGCGATTTCCTCTGCATAACTTAACGACAAGAAATGCGACTTTGGACTTTGGAAGAGTAAACACAAATTACTCTATATGGTAACCGAGAGAAAGTAGTGGAAATTCTTAGAGGCCATACATGTGGTCACGGCCCTTTTCTGGAAGTTGCTAGAGTGTGAAATCCTGAATTTCACAGTGCAGTCTGGGAAAGTCAGGTCGCTGAGGCCCCGTCTCAGGAGGGCTGAGCCCCCTCCCCTTTCTGCTGCTGACTTCAGGAGCCACGGGAAGCTTGTCGCCACCTAGCACGCTGCAGACCTGCAGACGGGCACCTCCAAAGATGGCTGGACCCAGTCTCTGAGGGGAGCTTGCAGTGAGGAGGCGGAACTGGATGAGAAGAGGAACAGCAGCAACAACCCACAGCCGACAACTTAGAAGGAAAGTTTCAACGATGTGTCAGGATTAAGATGGCTGCTTTACGTGTGGTTTGAAAATAGGGGAAGGAACCCCGTCCTCCATCACCTGAGCTGTTGGTCAGGCATGCTGGGGAGCTATCTTTAAATTACTATTTTAATTAGATATTTCCCCATGAAATTACCTTTCTTTCATGTCCTAATCCTAGCTTGCACCAGTTGACAAAAGAGGTGAAGCCTATTAAAAATCTCCTGAGAAGTGAACCTAATCCTTTTACCAACATCACTCCTTCAACCAGCTAAAGCCGTTATCTTTGCAATTCAACTAGAGCCTAATTAAAGCCTCTGCCCCCCTACCCCCACTCCTCCAGGGTAATTACACTGCTCCAAAGTCAGCCTCAGTTCCCCTGAGCAACCTTCACATGTCTGCGAATCAGCTTTGGAACCCACTTGACAACACTACAAAGTATTAACTCAATATTTAGTATTTAATCAACAAGAAAAACCAAATTTATAATAGATATTAAAATATAACCCATTTTTTGAATGTGCAATTTTATAATTTTTCATGGACAATTAATTTTTTTTTTCAAGGGAAGAGATACTAAGATATAGAGGTCCTGGGGAATAGATTTTTTTTTAAATTATACTGATGAAGCTCATGGAGGAATAGATAATATTTTTTTTTTTTGCAGTACCAGGGATTGAACCTAGGGGCATTCTACCTCCGGGTTACACCCCAGCTTGATTTTTTATTCTTTATTTTTTTGAAACAGGGTCTCACTAAGTTGCGGAGGGCCTCACTAAGTAGCTGAGGCTGGACACGAACCCGGATCCTCCGGTCTCAGCCTCCCAAATACTGGGATTACAAGCGTGCGCCACCATGCCCGGTGGAATAGATCATTTTCTATGTGCTGGATATTTATACCACCACTGGCCTTTTGGGAGAGAATATTAATAAAATACTAAAAGCAAGCAAGCACCCAGGTTTTCCACTTCTCCACGTTGCCATGTTCCATCCAGGTGTGCACACCTGCTCACCAGTCCATACTCTTGCTGACTGGAGGTGTGCTACTCTACCAGGAGGCTTGATCAGTCTGGTGATAAGACCTACCACCCTCATCTCCTGGGCCTCAGATCACTGATCAGTATTCCAGGACAGAGATTTACACCATTAGGAACAATCATTAGGATTGTTCCAGCAAATTACCCCCGGTGAAAGTTAAGCCAGCATCTGGGTTCACCTCTGTCACCAACTAACAGGGTCCCACTGCACTCTGTAAGTGGAGAGGTCTGCCTTGGCCGCCCAAAGCATATCTTGGGAGTTATGTTCACAGCAAAAGGAAATAAGCATGTCATGAAATTGCTCATGAATTCACAGCAAGGAGGCCACACTCCTCAGTGCCTGGCTGAACACTGTGAGACTTTGAAGGACAGTCAGTCTGACATTAGTCTCTGTTCCATGATGCTCTGAAAGGGGGCTGGGAAGCCGCCCCTCCTCTCTGGCTTGAGGGGTCTCTGAGGCCTCCGAGACCTCCAACCAGGAGGGAAAAGGAAGAGGTGAAAACCTTGCAGTCATTTCACGTCTGACCCGAGCCAGCCTGAGGCCTGTAGCCCAGCTACAGCAGTGGGGTGACGATCATGACCCAGGGGACTGAATGAAGGCAATCTATGCCAGAGAAGAGATGCTCTTGGATGGGATCCGATGGAAAGATATCTAAATATAAGAGAAATGGTTACATATGCAGTATGTTGTTATCATTAGATGAGTTGCCTCTGAAGTTAGTTTCTTGGGGTCCATTTTGCATGTGGACTTATCCTTACAAGCAGAAGACCGTGGTGAGAACCGCCGAGGTGCGTTGATGCAACCTCAAGCTACAGAGCTGTATTACCTTGTTGTTTTGTTTGATCATTTTTTTTGTGGTAGTGGGGATTGAACCCGGGGGCATTCTACCTCCGAGCTACACCCTGAGCCCTATTTTTTATACTTTATTTTGAAACCGGGTCTCACGAGGTTGCAGAGGGCCTCACTAAGTAGCTGAGGCTGGCTGTGAACCCGGATCCTACGGTCTCCGCCTCCCAAGTACTGGGATTACAAGCGTGCGGCACCACGCCCGGCTTGTTTGATCCTTTTTATAAGTAGCAAGTGACTTTATAAGAGACTTTTTTTAAAAAAGTAGTTCAAACTAGTTTCACTGCAAAATTAAGAGGAATGTACAGAGGGTTCGTTCCCATGTACGCCCTGTGTCTACCTACACAGCCTCCCCCACTATCAACATCACACACCCGGGGGAGGCATCAGTTAAAGCTGAGGAGCCTACTTGCAGGCATTGTCACCCAAAGTTTGGGGTTTACAAGCCTTCAGGTCCACTCTTGGTGTTGTACATTTTGTGGGTTTGCGCAAATGCATACCGACGTTTATACACCACTCTAGCATCCTCCAGAACGGTTTCACTGCCCTGAAAATCCTCTGGGCACCCTAAGCATCCCTCCCTCCCTCCCTCCCCGGCCCCTGGCAACCACCCATCCTTTACTGTCTTTGCACATTCCTCTTTTCCAGAATGTCATGTATTTGGAATCATACACTATGTAGTCTTTCAGATTGGCTTCTTTCACTCAGTAAGTGATTGTTTCAAGAGCAGGAATAACTGTATACTATTTGTTTAGTGACCCCCTTCCTTAGCTAAGTTAACCGGCTACCAACGCCACTGGTGCGTCTTCAGGAACAGAGTGGGTTTTCTCACTTACATGGGTGACCTTGTAGGATGATCGTGCGTTTCAAATAAGATGGTGGGAGCCAGGGTGCACTGGAGACTATAAGATGCTATACAATTATAGGGACTATAATTATAATTAATTTTAATAGCACAAACATGCTTATCAAGATCTGTACTGCAGCTCACATTACTTAAAGATTATAATTCCTCTCCTCCCCTCCCCTCCCCTCCCCACCC
>PVJS01010494.1:0-47889 GCA_004027185.1 Glis glis | reverse complement strand
AAAAAAAAAAAAAAAAAAAAAAAAGAAGAAAGGTAGAATTAAGAGAGGTCCTCCTACCAACACTTAGGATGGAAGATGCTAGAACAAGTGTGCCTGGGATAGGAATGATTGAATGCAGGAGAACATTGAAGATGCAGGAGAAAGAAGGGAAAATGCCAGTTCATTGCAGTTATTGGTGAGGGCACAATATAAAATAGGTGGCTGCAGTGGGCTGGAAGAAAGATCATTGAGGTCAAAGGACCAAGAGGAAATCCACTAGAGGTACATTGAAAAAATTGGCAATGGTCTCAGAAATATAGGTGGAAAATAAGATAGTGAGTGAGGTATTGATAAGTTATCAGCAAATGAAGGCGTAAGATGATTTCAGCAGGATGCGTGGCAAGATCTGATGATGTGAATTTTACGGAAACAGTGGTATTGAAGGAGGAGGTGAAAGATGGTTGGTAAATGGCCATATTCATGCTCTGAGGTTCTTAGGGTGAAAGAGAAGAAATGCCTCCCGTGACCTATCTCTAGAGAAGATACTTCGTAAGGGAACATCCAAACTCCTGTTTAGGGTAAAAGGTGAAAGTTCAGAGAAAGGAGCCTGGATATAGATTAGTTCAATAGCTAACAGATCTTGAATTCAGAGGGCACAATGGAAAGTTCTGTGGGAAATCAGAACTAATCAGTAACCACAGAAATTAGCATGAAGATGGAGGTCTTCTCTTCACAATGAATGGTTCATGTATGGTAGAGATGGAAGGGAGCCGGGCATGGTGGTGCACACCTGTAATCCCAGTACTTGGGAGGCTGAAGCAGGGGGATCATAGGTTCAAAGCCAGCCTTAGCAACCTAGTGAGACCCTGTCTCTAAAGAAGACCTCAGATAAATGAGGGGGAGACACGAGTGGAGTGGGGGAGGGGAGGAGAAAGGGGAAATCTGAAGTTGGTGTCTCTTCAAATAATCCTTGTTCATACATGAAGTTACCATTACCTGTAATGATGTAAAGACTATCTACTGGGAGGGGGAGGGGGTGGGAACCAGAGGGAAACACAAGGAATGTTGCATGCATTTATGTATTTATCACTCTGAACCTCACCATGAGGTATAATTACAATGGACCAATAAAAAATAAATAAGAAGTTAAAAGGGTTGGGAGTGTAGCTCAGAGGTAGAATGCTCCTGGGTTCAACCCCCAGTACCCCAAAATAAAGCCCAAATAGAGCAGGGACATGAGGCATGAGTGGATAAACTCCAGGATCTCTTGTGGGGACATAGTAAGAGGACAAGTGAGTTTCAGATATTTGGCTATGGACCCTTTCTTGAAATGAATGTTGATGTAAAGGCCCAATACAATGAAAAGTACGAAGCAGACCCACTTCAGCCTCTCAACTCCAGAACTCCAGAGAGAATGCCTCAGATCCTCTGTGGGTTGAAGACAGGCTTCACACATCCCTGGACAGTTTGATCTCCAACAAACTCCAAATTTCATATTCAGTGTTGATATTATCCACACCATTCTGTCTAATGTCTGCAGCCATGACATATGTGGTAAAGCCTCGCTAATTTTGAATAATGAGGCTAATATGATTCAGTAACAAAACCAAATTACAGACATTTTGTTAACAAAATGCAATTTTATTACTCTCAAGTAGAGAATATATTATAAACTGAGCTATAAATGGATATTATTAAGCTAAATGGAATAAGTTTATGCAAAATTACAACTCACAATAGGCCTACATAACATGATGATGTATCACAAACATGCAAATTCTTAAGCATAAGGGAAATAATTGCTGTGGTTGAGAAATTGAAGGCAAAAATTAAGGGGTCTTTAATTTATTGAGTTCTTGCTTTCCAAAGCTACTATTTGTAATTTAAATTCTCCCTTAAGCATTAGACCCTGAAGAATCAGAAGTAAAGAAACTGCTGCAATATTTACTTGGAAAACATAAAGTATACAAAATATTGAAAATCTAAAGTGAATAGAGCTGGAAATAATGAAAGACGATTGCATATTTAGGACTGTGTCCTTGATGATACATTAAGTGCATTAAAGTAAAACTGGCAGATCCTGAGTTAAAAAAAAACAATTTATGTAAGTACAGGACTCCTTAAAACTTTAATAATCAAAGCAGACCGCAGACTGTATCAAACTTTAATGTGATTAAGAATCACCTGGGGATCTTATAGAATGCAGATTCTTATTCCATAGGTCTGGGGTGGGATCTGCGACTCTGAATTTTCCATGTGATGCAATGCTGCAGGTCTAGGGACCACACTTTGAGTGGAAAGGGGCTAAAGTGCATCCATACTTTACAAGAAAGTATGAATGGATATAGTATAGTATTTCTGATATTGCATATCTTTGTGAGGAGAGAAAACACATTTTATTGCAAAAATTGTGGAATGTGATCTACTAAGTAGATTGTTCTTCTAATTTTATCCCCTTGTCTATTATCTCACCAACACTTCCCCTAAGCACTTAGTCGGAGTTGTCTTATTATAGTGTATTAATTCAATTCCATAGAGAAATCAAGTAAAGAATTCCATAATCCAAATATTCTGACGTTGGCATAGGGGCCCTGCAATTGGCTCTTATTATATTAAGAAGGGAAAATTCTCTGTAGGTAGATTTATTTCACTTCACTAAGATCTTTTGTGGTTTCAACTAAGCATGCTTTCACAAAATTGATTCATTGTACACAAAATAGGCAAGTGTAGAACTTTTCAACTTTTCTGAGCATACATCCTCTTTTGATAAACATAAAAATTGGTAGCCGTTTAAATTCCAATAAATACCATGCTATTTAAAAAACAAAACAACAAAATAAGATTAAAGTCATAAGTTGCTCCTTAGATTCATAGGCTCGTGGAATTTTTGGCTGAGCAGGTTATTAGAATGTTGTAGTATCTAAAACTCTGGTTTTCTAGACAAGAAGGTAGGGATCCTAGTTACATCGTGCGCCCACTATCACACAAGAAGGTTCCAGTAGAGCCAGGCTTACTGCTGCTCTCTTCCATTTATCTTTGAAATTTTAAATGAAAATGAAAGCCTTAGGAACTTGAATTTAAACCCAGATTTTGCTTACCTTGTGGACTTCTGACTTATTAAAATCCTCATAATGTGTTTATAAGTATATTATCAGTGTTGACTACATGAGTTTCATATACCTCTTTGTTAAATATCCTTTACTGCTTTCCAGATACTACAAAATGTGTGTCCTGAACTGTTTTGGGATGAGTGGCCTGAGGGTTCAATGTCAGGTTACTCCCTCTTGGCTGTCCTTGTTCATGGTTTGGGAAGACATGGGCCTTTGTTCCCCAACAGCTCCAATGGAATGGCCATATCATCACAGAGAGAGACGTGTTCAGGCGGATGTAATGTGGGTTCAGTATCACAGATTTACACAGCCTCTGAGTATTGTCCATACTGGGCACTGAATGTCCCCAGTAATCTGTGAAATATGCAGAAGGCGAGCTCTCCAGCCTGAGCTGCTTGCCACTTAGCCCCGGTGAGCTGGCCGGGCTCCAGTTCAGGTAATTGCATCCTGTCTGCTCAAATTTCTTTTGCAATTTCAATCAGATATGTTATCCTCCTTAGCGTGGCTGCCCAGAACGACGGTTCAGGATTCCCTTACAGCTGCTAAACAGCTGTTGTGTTCAACCCAAGAGGTGACTACATTTCAGTACTGGGTAAAATGATTCCTTGTTATTCCTTCCTGCCATCACAAAGGCATTGTGAGACTTAATTGATTAAAATGTGTACAGCTTCCAAGGTGCAAGTTAAAGGTAAAGATAGCAGACATTCACTGTTAAGAGTTTTTAAAGGGATACCTGCCTTCCTTCACCTGGAAGTGGGTTTCTGGGCATAACATTACACTCTGGGCATAGCTTAGTCCTTAAACTATGGTATATCCTGTTTAAATGTAATAGGAAGTTATTAGAAACTGGTATTGGTTGAATTTAGAATTATACAGTGTGTTATCTCTTTCTATCAGTCTAAACGATATTTAGTACTAATGAATCATCCTCCCACTTAGAAGTGCATCACCTTCATTGATGGTTCCATGTTACTAATTACAGATATTGCAAAGGTAATGACCTTTCTGTGTGTCATTTTTCAAATTCTGCCATGTGACATTCTATGCATGAACCTTGCTTATGAAAATATACTGCATTAAAAATACCCAAAAATCTGATTTCTTAAAACACTTATTTTATTACAACTCATGATTTTTTTATAGGTCAAGAATTTGGGAATAGCTGGGAATTTTTTCTGCTCTACCTGATGTTGATAGGGGATGTTTGGTAGTGTACAACTGGTGACTATAGTGGTCTCAAGAGTCCAAGACAGGTTTATTTACATGTTCAGTGCCTTGGGAGAGTTAGATAAAGGCTGGACACAGCAAAATCTCTATTTGCTTAGGGTCTAGGGCTAGGGCTCTTTGAAAAACCTCTTCAGTAGAGATAATTATGACATGGTGACTAGGGACTTCAAGAGCCTGAGGCAGGAGCTGCCAGTTCTTTTAAGTGCTGGACCTGGAAAAGCCATGGTATCACTTTCATTCTACTTCCTTGCTTAAAGCAGTCAGAGGCCAGCCCAGGTTCAAGGAGAGGCACAGTAGGTCCACCTCTTAATGAGAAGAATGTTCAAGAATGATGAGCCTCTTTAATCCACCAGAACAGCCACATTAATAATGCTCTTATCCACGATAGTTCCAAAGATAACTGTGCTTTCTACAAGGGATGCTTCCACAATTAAACATCCAGACATAGAAACACACTCAATGCCATCCTTTCAGCCTAATGTGCCTTTGGAAACATGGCAAACGTAGGTATTTCCTCAGCATTAGCACCTGCGAACGGTGCTACCCACAATGATTTCTATTTTTGCTGTCTAAAGGCTAAGTGCCGCCACCCCAAAATTATCATCTCAAATGAAATTGCAAATAGTTTTAACTATTCCAAGTGAATTTGCAGCCAGGCAAGGTGGTGCACACCTCTAATTCCAGTACCTGGGAGGCTGAGACAGGAGGATCACAGGTTAGAAGCCAGCCAGCAGTAATTTAGCGAGACTCTATTTCAAAATTTTAAAAATAAATAAAATAGAGTTGGGGCTATAGCTCAGAAGTAGAACACCTTGGGTTCAATCCTCAGTACACACACACACACACACACACACACACACACACACACACAGTACATTTGCACTTAATCCTCCAAAAGACTTTCAGTGGAGATAGGTCAGATATCATATGCTTGATGTAGTTCAAGGCTCCTGACCTCACTACAATGGAGATTTGTTTATGAGGGCCAAACAGCTCTGGAGCTAGATTCTCATTTTCATAGAGTAATTTCTAAATTGGAACTGCTGTTGTTGTGCCTAATTTATTTTCCTGGTCATGGAGTAGGACTAGGAGAGTCTTACAAGGTTGAATAATGTACCGCTGACTCTGTTGAACCACATCACTGCCCAAGGTGCAGGACTATTCCTCTCAGTTTTCTATTCCTCAAGCCAAATGCATTGTCTCATTATCCTTGTCCACCTTCTGTCATTTTTCATAACCTTCTCAATACTGAAGGCTCACCTCAGTTCTCCCAACTTCTCTGAAAGACTCCTCCCACTATTTTAGTCTACATTTCACTCTTATCTGTAAACTCATAGAATGCTACAGTTTAGGGCAAGTATTATCATAAATCAATCATATTTACTATTTTGTTCAATTAAAATGTTTTAAGCTCCAACCTTATAGTTAGAAATATAAATATAAAACAAAACACAGGAATTATGATGCAAAGAATTAACAGCATTTCAGAGAAAGTTCACTGAGAAATCACCATACTCCATGCACTATGGACTTAATACTAGGACCTCACATGCATTATCTCATTGATACCTCAAAATAATCCCAGAAGGCTTTATAGGTGACAAAACTGAATTCTGCAAGGTTATGCCTCTTGCCCAAGGTAACATTATTAGTAAGCGGTAGAAACAGAATTTAAGCCCATAATTGTCTGAATCCAGAAACAAAATGTTTGGCTGTTAGGACATAATTTCTTTGAATATTCATATTCTACGTATGCACTTCCATGGGTGTGTATACGTCTGGATACAGACATTCAGGGAAGTCACAGTGACATATTTCAAGTCACGTGTGTACCATAAAAAGGCACAAACAAAGCACTATGGAACTTTGTTTGTGAACAAAATCACTTTATCTGAGATGAGACTTGGGTACTTGACATGAGCTTTATCCTGGGAACAGTATACTTTAGTTTAACCTGAGAAAGGGGTTAGTGAGCTTAATGAGTCATAATGTAGAGGGAGAGAGAAGTGAAAAATGTGTTAAGAAGTTTGAATGTGGCCATCTGGTCATTTTAAATGTATTTAGCATGGGTGGGCAAGATCAAAGCTGAACTTCTAGAGGCAGTGAGATGCATTGGAGTAGGACCATGCCAGTGATACGAGCTGAGACTTGCTCTTTTAACTCCTTCTAAAGAAATTATGAGTCCATTGTAAGAGTCCAAGTAAAACAAGGAAATGGCGGCCTGACTCCCTTATAGACCTACTCTTGGCTTGTTTGTCAGTGGCTTTAAGAGTCCAATTATTGATTCACCAATTGTTAATAATAATAGTAACTGGCCGGGCGTGGTGGTGCATGCTTGTAATTCCAGTACTTGGGAGACTGATATGGGAGGATTGCAGGTTCAAGGACAGCCTCAGTAAGTAGTGAGACTTTCATCAACCTAGCAAGACCCTGTTTCAAAATGAAGATAAAACAGGGCAGGGAGATGTAGCTCAGATGTAGAATGCCTCTGGGTTCAATCCCCAGTGCCACACACATACACACACACACAAAATAATAGTAACTGCCATCCTTCTGATTCTTTAATTAGACATTCACATTCATTATCCACTTAATTTTAAGTAGACCACACGGGCCACAAAAGGGAAAATCATAAGCTAACAAAGTACTGAGGATATAGCTGCCTTTCAAAATTTGTTTGGTTAATTTACTAATGTACCTATCAACTGCCCTTCTCCCTCTTCTTGGAGTTGTCTCCACTCACAGCTACCAAAGCATAAATAGAAATCACAAATGTAAAAATACTTTCCACTAAGTTATTTTAATATACAACATGAATAAAATAACTTAACCATAATTATGTAAGCTATATATTAATATTCCCAGTTGTTAGATAAAGGGACAGGCAGAGAAGCTTAAGTAATTGTTCCCTCTTACCCATGAATGAGGGGTTGGTCTGGTATTCCAAGGCAGGCATGATGATTCCCTGAGCCTGTGTATATTTAATGATCTATCTACCAAACCCAGACCCTCTAATCTTGGTTCCTGAGTTTCTACCAGACAAGAATATAATTTAATATTTTGGGATGCCCTAATATGAATAAGAATATTTGGCAATTCTATCTAGGGTATCATTTAAGCACTGTCTCCATTTTAAATCATGAGTGTAAACTTGACTGAGTTTTCCTGAGCTTAGCATGGTGAATAGCAAAAAGGGAACTTGAAAACCAGTAGGTGGAAAGGATCCAAACTCCCTAATCCAAAATGAGACTCAATTTCTAAATCCCCACAGGTTTCCTTCCTCTTAGCAGCTGGCTGCCAGGAGCAGAGCGAGTTCACCACAGTCCTGCACAAGATTTAATGGGGTAATTAAGAAGTGTGCTGAGAATTTGGCCCAGGACTTGGTTTTGTTTTTGCTCTGCAGATTTCGTGTTGGTGGAAGCAGTTCAGGCAATCCATCATCTGTGCTTGGCATCGCCAGTGACAAAGTCGGTTCTTGGAATGCAGTAAGGAACAATGGTACCAAGTGAGGAGCCAAGGTTTGGCAGCAACCTTTGCAGGCTTTAGGGGCCCTTTGGCTATGGCTAGTGTTCTTCTCAGATAACAGTTAGCAGCAAGCGACGGGGGAAATGGGACTGCCATTCCCTCAAGCTGCCTGGAGTTTGATTTGCATTTATTATTTTTCTTTTTTGGTTTATTCCTTCTATATCTGTATGAAGGCTCACATTTATTTAAAAAACTTCTTGTGATATTACTGATCTGATATAAGTGAGAAATGGTATTTTTATGTGAAGAGTATGAGTGAGATGGATCATCGTTTTTAATGTTAGAGAGCCGTTTATATTTCCTTTTCCATGAACCGTCTGTCCATTCCATTAGGCAAAGATCTACAAACTCCTGTGGCAAGCCAGGAAATATGTCCACACATGATGATTGTGGAATTATAAATTGTATAACAATCTGTCAATATCTAATAAAATCTTTGAGGTGTTTATTCACAGTAATTACACTTCTATGTATCTATCTTACAGATATACTATGTCATGGTATGGCAAACTTACAAGATCTCCATCACATAACTATTTATTAATAGATCCCTAGTTAAATTATTTATAATAGAAGCGTGTGTGTGTGTGTGTGTGTGTGTGTGTGTGTGTATACACTATACTGGAGATTGAACCCAGGTGTTCCTTACCACTGAGATAAGCCCTCCCTCCACCCTTTTAAATTTAATTTAATTAATTAATTAATTAATTTATTTATTTATTTTATTTACAGTACCAGGGATTGAATCCAGGGTCATTCTACCTCTGGGATATACCCCAGCCCTATTTTTTATTCTTTATTTTGAAACAGGGTCTCACTAAATTGTGGAAGGCCTCACTAAGTAGCTCAGGCTGGCTGTGAACCTGTGAACCTCCTGTCTCAGCCTCCCAAGTACTGGGATTACAAGCGTGTGCTACCATACCCAGCTTTAATTTTATTTTGAGATATGGCCTCACTATATTTCCCAGACTGGTCTTGAACTTGTGATCCTCCTGCTTCAGCTTCCCAAGTATCTGCAAATACAAGCCTGGCTTGTGCCTGGCTACATGGCTATTCTAAAAATCTGTGGGAGAGACATTCACTTCTAGCCATGATGGAGTAATTGGAATGAACTAGTTATCTATCCATAAATACCTGTAAAACTGGACAAAATGTATAAGACAACCTATTTCAGCACTGGACATTAGAAAGCACAAAATTGTGATCCCTGAGAAAAGGAAAACCAAAGAGGTGAGACCCAGGATTCCCCAGCCTTCTATCTGGGAATAATTACCTGACAATGGAGCAAAGAGGTAAAGTCATAGCTGGCCATGGATGTCCTATTGAGTCAAGGAGACAGAGATTAGTATTGGGGGCAGCTGAAATGGCTAGACACTACAGGATGGGGTATCAGAGATGAAGGGGGAGATGAAAAGAAGGTACCCCAAAGAATCTTTAACAAAACTACATATACATCTGCCCTTTAAAAGGAAAATTGGGAACCATTTACAAAAGCAAAAAATTAGATAAAATAAACCAAATATGTATAATATTTTTATGCTCAAAACTATGAAACATTGTTGAAAACAATCTAAGAATACTTAAAAAAACAAAAAAGAAACACTGCATTGATGGATTGAAAGATGAATATTATTAAGCTGTAAATTCTTTTATAATCCATAAATAGATTCAAGGTCACTCCAATCATGTTGATGTGAATATACTAAAACTTATATGTATAAACAAAGGAACTAAAATAACCTAAACAATTTTGGTAAAGAAAAATAAAGTTGGAAGTCTCACATGATCTGGATTTAAGATTAATATGAAACTATAGCTGTCAAGATATAGATTAAAGGAACAAAATACAGTCCAGAAACAGGCCATACATATTTGGTCAGTTGACTTTTGACAAAGGAGCTAATATAATCTAATTAAGAAATGACAGTCTTTTCAAAAAATGATGCTATAGCAATTTGATATTCATACAAAAAGAAAAGATAAAAAGAACTGAGCCTATAGTTCACATTAATATAAAATTTAATTCAAAGTGAACCATAGGCCTAAGTATAAAACCTAAAACCATAAATCTTGTCATAATAACATAGGAGAAAATCTTTGTTACCTCGGGTTAGGCAAAGATTTCCTAGATATGACACAAAAAGTATAAAACATAAAAGAAAGATGGATATATTATATTTCATCAAAGCTCTTTGAAAAATAATGTGAAGAAAATGAAAAGACAAGTCACAGACTGGCAAAACAATATTTGAAAAACATCTGATAAATATCTGGTATATAATATATATAAGGAACACTCACAAATCAATAATAAGCAAACAAGCAATACAATTCCATTCAAGAGGAAAATGGAAGTATTTTCAACCAATGTTGCTGGATCAGCTGACAATAGAAGAGAGGAAAACTGACTCCTCATGCCATATGCAAAACTTAACTTGAAATGACCTATGGTCCTCAACGCCAAAGGTGAAATTATAAAACTTCTAAAACAAAGCATAGGGAAAAAATCCTTGCAACTTTGAGGTAAAGATTTCTAAGAACACACAACACACAAAGAAGAATGGTCAATTGGACCTCATCTAAATTAACATCTTTTTCTCTTTGAAAGACTATAATAGAATTATGACCCCCTTCACTCCCCCAAAATATTCCATGCCCAAATCTCCAGGAACACTGGGAATATGTTACCTTACCTGACAAAAGGGACTTTGCAAATGTCATTTAGGCTACTAATCAGTTGACTTTTTGTGTGTTTTTGTGGCATTGGGGATTAAACCCAGGGGACTTATTTTGAAACAGGGCCTCACTAAGTTTCAGAGGGCCTCACTAAGTTGCTGAGGCTGGTCACAAACCTGTGATCCTCCTGCCTCAGCCTCCCAAGTACTAGAATTACAAGCGTGTACCAGGCCCAGCTATCGGTTGACTTTGATATAGACCTCCTATTAAGAATATATAAAGAACTGCAATTACATAATAAGAACACAAACAACCAAAGTTTTAAACTTAAAAGATTTGAATGGTAGTTCACTAAAGAAGATATTCAAATGCCCAATTAAACCATAAAAAGATGGATGTTCAATTTCATGAGTCTTTGCAATTCAAATAAAAAATATAGATATTTAAAACGCTTGTTAGAATAATTTAAAAGACAAGGTATATCAAGAGTTAGAGATCACGCTGGGCATGTAATCCCAGTACTTGGGAGGCTGAGACAGGAAAATCACAGGTTTACAGCCAGCTTCAGCTACTTAGTGAGGCCCTCTGCAACTTAGTGAGACCCTGTTTCAAAATAAAGAATAAAAATATAGAGCTGGAGGTGTAACTTAGAGGTAGAATGCCCCTGGGTTCAATCCTCAGTAATGCAAAAAAAAGAACTAGAGATCATAGTTGGGCTTGGTGGCATATGCATGTAATCCAAGTACTTGGGATGCTAAGACAGGAAGATCATAGATTCGAGACCAGCCTTAGCAACTTTGCTAGGCCCTTAGCAACTTAGTGAGACCTTGTTTCAAAAAAATAAATAAATAAAAAGGGATGAGGGTGTAGCTTGGAGGTAGAAAGCTCCTGAGTTCAATTCCCAGTACCATAAAAAAAATAGAGACTATGGTGCAAGTGGAGCTATGTACATTATGAGCAGAAAGGCAAGAAAGTATACTTGGGAGATGGCTTAGAAGTTTAGGGTGGGATTGGAGGGAGGGCTAAATGTGCAATGTGTGCATGTATGATGTTCATACCCTGACATATATCAAAATGTATAATTATAATTTACAATGCACCAATAAATGAACATAAAAAGTTAAAAAAAAGAAGTTTACTTTAAAAGTAAACATACATGTATGCGGCTATCTTGATATTCCATTCAAGATATTTACTCAAGACAATTGAAAACATATGTCTATACAAGATTAGTATACAAATGTTTACAATAGATTTATGATAGCCAATAAACAGCAAAAAAGAAAAATGCTCAATGACAGTGGAACGGGTTAACAATTTTTGTATATAAATAAGTAAAATGTGGTTTATAATCCCATATATGCAATATATATGGTCTATTTATATAATGGATTACTACTCACAAATAAAAAAATTGCTGAGCTGGTGGCACACATCTGTAATCCCAGCACTTGGGAGGCTAAGACAGAAGGATAACAGGTTTGAGGACAGCCTCAGCAATGTAGTGAGACATCCAGCAACCTAGCAAGACCTGGTTTTAAAACAAAAAGTAAAAAAGGTCTGGGGTGTAGCTCAGAGGTAGAACATCCCTGGGTTCAATCCCCAGTTCCACAAAAAGAGAAAAAAAGGAAAGAAATAAAAAGTAATGGTCTAAAACATAGACCAAAAATTGTTTAATCTCAAGAGTACAACGCTAAATGACAGAAGCCATATAGAAACTAGTGCATATTATAAGATTACATATATGTAAATTTATATAAAATGCAAATAAATCCATAGTGATATATGTGCATCAGTGGTTTCCTAGGGATGGGGTTAGAGGGAGAGATGAATTATACAATGGGCATGAAGAAGCTTATGATGGAAATATTTATTATATTAATGTGATAATGACTTCATAGGTGTATACATAGGGTGAAACTTATGAAATCATGCACTTTATATATATATGCAGTTTATTGTACTTTGATTATGCCTCCACAAAGGAGCTTAAACAATTATATGCCCCACAAAGCACATCTTCCAGCCAGAGAGGCCTGGCTGAGGTCCAACAGTTTGAATTCTCAGATGTCATGATTATCATAAAAGCCAGAAGGACACTGAAATAATTAGGATTCTGTCACTGAATGATCCAACTTGGGGTACCTGGGAGAGTCTGAGGAGAAAGGGGACTTTTTCTTCTCTTTTTCGGTTGAGGAGTTCAGGCTCTGGAGAACTCTTTTTCTGTGGCTGACTCTCTTAACCCACTTTGCCATAAGTCATCCAGCTATAATTAGTCTCCCAGCACTGAGCCCTGGAATCCAAGGGGATTTCCTGGCCAGGACTCTGTTATTTAGGATTCTAGGAGACTTTGTTTCTGGATCCCTGCTGTTGTTAGTCACAGCATTTGAGTTTGTTAGTGGCGTCCAATAGGATTAGCTACAGCCAAATCTCAAGGCCCCCTTGGTTTAAAGATAGGGTAAACCCCTGAAGAATTTTCTAGCTAGCCCCAAAGTAGCCAGATGACTTTATCTCATCTGGGATAGAAGGAAAAATGGTCCTAATTGCATCTTTTGAATTTTTAATTCCAGGGTCCACTTAGAGGTCTTGCTATCTTGGGTTTCTGCCTTGTGGGCTGGTTTCCCAGCCCAGGGTTCTCAGGAAGCCATATCTGATAGCTGGCCAGAAATCTAGGAACTGCCAAGGAAGAGGAGACTGCCTTGCTGTGATAGAGGAACCGAAAGCACAGCAATGGGACTGGCCTCCATCCCTCCATCCCTCCCGCAGTGCCTCAACCTGGCACAAAGAACAGCCAGCTGCAGAGGCGATGACCCTTTCTCTACTAACAGAACCTGTGCCAGTTTGTGGAAGGAAAGAGGATTTCATCTCTTCTGTCACTGGCAGCCAGATCAGCAGGTAACTCCAGTAAAGGTTGTTATATGGCATCATTTCTGTTAGCTTCAAGACATCTTCCTGACGACCACTATCTTCCATTGCACCTTAAGGAGAACAAGTCATTTAACCTCTCAGTAACTCATCACTCAGTTATTCATTCATTTATTTATTCAATAAATAGTCAATTTATACCTACTATGTACAAGTCACTTGTGCAGTATTAGTAGGAATCAAGATTAAATCTAGGTCTGCTAGAGGCCAGGACAATTCTTTTTTCTTTATGTCATTAATCATATAAACTCTCCTTTTTTGGACCCCTATTAAGGATGAGCTCTGTTACCTACATCATTACCTTTCTCACAAAGCAAGTTAGCTCTTCTAGTAAGCATTATATAGTTACCAAAACAGAGGCTAATCAATTCACCCAAGGTCACCTGCTTCATAACTGCCCAAGCTGGAATTTGAACAAAGACTTAGAAATAACTCAAAATATCTCATGCACTTTCCACTCTCTTGGGCACCTCCATAGATAACCCAGCCCATTTCCATGATTTTAATATGGTGATGCTGCTCTACATTTTAGCACTTCAGCAAATACATTCACATACCTTTTATAGAGAATTACAATATTAGGTGACATGTGATTTCACAGATTCTTGGTAGATTCCCACAGCCCAGTTTTGGGTTCACAACCTTTAAGTTCAGAAGTCAGTTTTGTTTATCATCAGAAATGAATTTTCTAACTGGAGTGGAACCTGATCTAAAAGAAAGAGTTCTCATTCTTTATCTAAAAGACAAAGTAGACACACAAAATAAGAGTTGAATATTGGGCATCGTGTTTCATTTATTTCACAATATTGAGTGTTTGCTAGGTGCCAGCATGGTTTTAAGTGCTAGAGATAAGATCATGGATAATACCAGCAACATCCCTGCTAGTGCAGTGATGATATTGTCAGTGTGATGATCCATATTGCTAACTGGGAGGAAAATAAGCACATGAGCCATGAGTAGGTCAGCATTGGCTATACTAAGTTGGAGCTATTTATGGGTTAATAAGGAAAATGTTTCCAGGAGAGGAAAAGGTGTGCTGGAACTGGCTCATGCCAGCTTTGAAGAGTCAGTTGTTATATTTTCAGGAATTTTGTGAGTTTGTTGATTTCAGGTTGAAAGCTGAAAATCAGCCAGGGTCAATATATATGCACCACTGGAGTCCTGTCCCTCTCCCCATGAGAGTTGGTTGTCAGAGATTTACCAGCACATCACTGGGTAAAGGAGAAGAGGAGTGGATGTGCAGACCAGGAGAGAGATTCTGACCACCTTGGAAGGCCTGTGTTTCCCTTTAGGGGTATTAGGATGCAGATGGTAGTCAATGCCTTGGGAAAAATATGGTAGTCTTGGGGAGAGAGATAAAAACAGAGAACTGAGCAAAGAGTTTAAAAAAGCCTCAATGGTAAGTGGAGCAGCAAATAACAAAAACAAAAAAGAAGAAGCACTAAAATAGATTTGAATGGATCTGGCTTGAAGGATAAAGAAGAAGTTTTACAAGAAGAAAATAAGAAATTTCCACAAGGAAGTGCTCCATTTTGCAACATTAATCTTTACAAACTATTGTATGAAGATTAGAAGTGTCTGTGGGTGATTCATTGATAAACTTGGACAAATCATTTTCCAAGAGTGATGGGGAATGAAGTGAGAATCAGAAAGGTTAAGAATGGATGAGAACCGAGAGGATATAATGAGGATAGGAAACCAAAGAGCTCATATCCAATGACTGGGAACTTTCCCTTCTGAAAGGAGGAGAGTTGGATATTCTTTTCTAAAGCCTCACCCTTGGGTTCCTATTTTGTTTTCTTCATGCAGGATACATACTGCTGTTAACACATTGCTTTTTCATGTGGGAGATGAAGAAGGCAACAGCTTTAGCTCTGTTGAGCGACCATACTCTCCTGAGATTGATGGCAACCAAATCATTGAACCTGGAAGTTCAACCACTTATCATTTAGGATAGGTTTTTCTACAGATGGCTAATTTCATTTTCCACATGTTGAATTTTTCCTAGCTTTCTTCTCAGAGAATAATCTGAATTTCATGCTCGGGGAGTGCCTTGCTCTTACCACATGAACATATGTTCCAAGAGGGAATATTTTCTCTGCTCATTTTTAACTCATAACAGATACAGAAGGCTTATGGGAGAGGAGGAAGAAGAAAAGTATATACAACTTATATTCCCTGTTTGGCAGTGGTCCTATCCCATCTCAGAGTAGCTGCCGCATCTACATGCACACTAAGCAGGCATAGTCAAGCTCTCTACCATGGTATTCTACTCCTGAGTCTCAGCCATGTAGGCTGGGAATGGACAACTATTCAATAGATATCCATTACAAAGCCAGGACAGAGATAGTGACTTGGGGGCTCAACAAGTCAAGCTAGAATAATCAGATTCCCTAACTCTTAAACATCCCTCTAGGATACTTAGCTTTATCCTTCCAATTTTAGGAGTATTGGCAGGAAAATAAGTAAAAATACAGAGGAGATGGATGGACGAGGAGACAAATCAGAGTGGAGATATGGCCACTGCATTCCTGAGAGATGTACACTGAGTTTCAGACTACAACTAAAACTCACAAGAATTGGAACTTTGGAACTAGAAAGTTCAAGGTCTCAAAGTCTCAGTTCATTACAACAAAAAGAGCCCTAATTAACATAAGAGATAGATTTTATTCCAAATACTATCTTCTCATGATTATAACTTAATTCCTTCTACAAACATTTAATAAATTTCTACTCTATGCCAGATGGGTAGAGAATAACACCCTATCTTCCCTGTCCTCAAATAGTTCTCAGAGTCTACAATAGAAAAGAAAAACCTCTATAGTAAGTAAGGGTTCATTGGAAAGGGGTGAAAAAGGAAAGTTAGAAACAGCAGCTAAAGTCATGATTTGGGGGTGGAGCATTTCGGCAATCATTGAAGGGCAGGTTGATTTTCTATCAGCAAGTCGGGGGCAGCTCGGACTCAAATAGCATGCCATGGAATATGTGCAGCTCATCTGTGTTTTTCTTGGTTGGTTCATCACTTCAGACAGTGTAGGTCTTTTAGCTCATTTGATAGGCGAGTTGGTTTTGCTCTTCTACAAGGCTTCACTCAACATTATTTCTTGATTTGGCCAAGAGAAATGTCCTTTGTTGGCTTGACTAATTCATAAAAAATGCAAACTTATTTTTCTTTATTGAGAGCCCAAAACCAAGTAACAAGAATAATGGTCACAGAATAATAATGTGCAGACCAGAGGCACCCAGATTAGCATTTGATAAATGGGGCTTAGTGGGATGTAAGAATTATCTCTCACAGTCCACAGTTAGTATTAAGATGGATCTACTATTATTATTTGCATTTTGAGATGAAAGGAAATTAAGGGTTAGTGAGGTTGTCACATTCCAAGATCACCATCCAGAGGTGCTATATAACACCAAGTTCTATTTCCATGGTCTTCACAATTACACTGTGCAGAACACAGTGTAATCATAAGAAGACTTCTTTCTTATCCAAATTAACCAGTATCACTGGCAACAGTAAGATAATCCAGAGGCTAAGGTTCACTTTCACTGATTACCTTCAAAGTAGCTAGTCTTTGGAAAGAACACTGGAAATAATAAAATAAAATACAGTGCATGAATGGCTATTTAATGCACTCATCTATTTAACATTAAGGCACCAAATAATTACTTCTCTACACACACACACACACACACACACACACACACACACACATGCGCACACATAAATGCAGTGTATGTATGTATGAATATATATTTAGACCTATTAAAACAAGGAAAAAAGGAGAAGTATAGAAGAAAGGGGAAAAGGAGGGAACAAAGGAAAGAAGGAAGAGAGAGAAAGGAAGGAAGATAGGGAGGGAGAGAGGGGGAAAAATCTACAGGACTGACTGCGGGACTCAGTGATGCACACTTTTAATTCCAGTACATGGGAAGCTGAGACAGGAGAATTGCAGGTTCAATGCAGAATCCAGGAACTTCGGGAGATCCTTTTTCAAAATAAAAAGAGCTGGGATATAGATCAGTGGTTCTATACTCTGGGGTTCAATCCCCAGTACCCCCCACCACATACACAAAGGGATATCTACAGGACTTATAGCAATAGTTGGAAATGGTGAGCTGATCCTACTTAATTAGTATTCATTGACTAAGGTAGTGTGTCAGTATTTTCTCTTACCAATTGTGGCTGATACCGCCTCCCACCAGCCAAGGGCTCCATTAATTTGTGCAGTAATAGAAATACAGAGTTAAGTAATGAAGCAGTTCCCCAGCTTGGGGAAGAAAGCGGGACAGCATTTTAAAGTATTCACTTAGTGTTGACTGGAGGGAGGAAGAAGAAAAATATATAGCCCTGCCATTCACACACCAGATGTTTCCATAAAACAATCATTTTCAAGGAAGCTCAGCATGTGTGGATGATGATCATTGTTGAGTTTGGGAGCAAAACAACCACTGCAGAAGATTGCTGGGGTGGAGGGAGCTGCCCGTTGCTGTGACACACTGGTGTTCTAGTCTTGGAGGGGCTCCCCTGTGTGGTGATCTCCCCCACTGCCTTCTTACATGTCATAAGTTCTTTGCTCCGGGACACTGCTGGACAGGGCCTAGGGAACCCAACTGTTCACACTTGTAAGTGGAAGGGGGTGGTGATGTTCCTGCTCCTTGAGATGTTATACCAAGGAGGAAGTAGCTGTCCTACCTACCTTCTATCTGTAGGGGCAATTTGAACCACATGGACGAAGATGTGGCCCTTGTTTTGTGATCTGACCATCAGATGGTGTCTTCGTTCAGGTTTTCTAGAAGCTGGGCCTGATACAGGGATCTGGGGTAAGTGTGGCATTCATTAAGAGCCTGATCTAAGGGAAAGAGGGAAGGCAGATGAAAGGGGAGCAAGAGTTGAGCTGGGACATAGTCTCAGGTTAAGTTCAGTCTTGATTTGATTGGAGGGGAGGATCTAAAGCATACGTCACACCGCAGAGTTGCCCTATCCCGAGTCTGGGATGTCCCTCCTGGGAGAAATGGAGTCTCTTCTGGGGTGGGAGCTGTGAGATATTGGCAGCCAACACTCACAGATGCTGGTTTTGGGTGTACTGCTGCAGTCAAAGACACGCAAACATAGGTGGAAAGAGAAGGCAGGGAATTACCTTCATTCTCAGCTCCTTTATGTGACAGCTCTGAGCTATTAGATTAAAGTCACTGCAAGACAGGCAAGGCAGATGTGATCTCTCTTTGTACTGACTCCTATTTTATAGAGGAGGAAATGTGCCTAGAGATTTAATTACCAGCCTAAGTAAGCCAGATTATGTGAGAAGAGTTGGAACTAGAACTCAGGACACCTTGACTTCAAGTTTTATTCTCTCTCTCTCTCTCTCTCTCTCTCTCACTTGGTAAAAGATGAGAAAAGTGAAATGGTAATAGCAAACTCACATGTAGTAGAGCTGACAAATGCCATAGGATACAGGAATATGCGAAGCAAGCTGAACTCGTAAGAAAGGCTTTGTGAGAAAGCCACATCTGGCTGGGTCTACTGTGTGGTGGGTTGAATGTAGATGGATGGGAAGGAGAGGTTCTCATCTGGTGTGGTCCAGAAAATAGAAGGGATCCAGGGTACATATGGAGCATACCTTGTAGATCATTTTGAAGAGGGGCTATTTTTTTTTTAGCAGTGAGGATTGAACCCAGGGGCATTATTCTACCTCTGAGCTACAGTCCCAGTCCTTTTTATATTTTATTTTGAAACCGGGTCTCACTTGCACCACCATGCCCAGCTGAGTGGCTAAATTTCTGTAAACAAAGTTAAACTGTATGTATGTTCAGGGAAGAGGGCCCTCAACCGCTTCAGCCTGTTCCTGTCTCTCTTCTTACTCATCTCCACATGAGTTTCTCTCCATCTATCCACCCCCTAGCCTTCTCTAGTTTCTAAATCAGGCCTTAGTTTCTGGTTGTGTTAAGTCCTCTTTCCTCCATTAGATGATAAGCAAAGCCCTTTAAACTCAAGATAAATTTTCTATGAAGCAACAGCAGGGTTTTACAAAAATGAGGTGGTTTAAGAGAGACTAAAGTATTAAAAATTCTCCACTCTTATCTCAAGCACCCATATGCATAAATTTCCCATGAGTTCCAAAGGGGAAGATAGCGAAACAAATGGCTACTTTCTTTTTCCAAAGACCTGGACCTCAGACTCTTAATACAGAATGTTTGGAGAAACCTGAATGGTACATGTGACCCTACCAAGATATTTGCAAGGCCTCTTCACCAGCCTTCCCTCACCTGTAAGCTCTAATGAAAATCACAGGATGTAATGATTCAGTCTATTTCACAAAAGCACAGAGAAATCCAAGAATGCATCTGAAAGAAAACTCTCTTCTTTTCTGAGGAATGGCCTCACCATTGCAGTACAGCGAACCCCAGAATCAGCAAAGGAATCCTAATCTGTGTCCTAGAATCTAAGAAATCAGATCACTCTCTTTCTTCTTCAGTTAGAAGTAGGGGTGGAAGTATTGCTGGGAGGTTTCTCATTTTTAAAATTTTATTTATTTATTTCCTAATTTATTTACTTATTTATTTATTCATTCATTCATTCATTTTATTATTTTGTGGCACTTGTGACTGAACACAGGGGCATTCTACCTCTAAGCTACATAGGTCTCACTAAGTTGCAGAGGACCTCACTAAGTTGCTTAGGCTGGTTGCGAACCTGCGATCCTCTTGTCTCAGCCTCCCAAGTACTGGGATTACAGGCATGCGCCACCACTTCTGGCTTGTGAGGCTTCTTAATAATAGCCCACTAGGCTTGTGTGACTAAAATATACAAGTTAAGGCACTAAATAATAATAATAATAATAATAATAATGATAATGCACAAAAGAAAACCAGAAAAGCAATCCTATAAAAAACAACTCAGATTCACTCTAGAGAGTCAGAGAACTTGGGACAAAGGCATGGCATGTTTTGGAGGGAGGAGTTAAGGAAAAGAAACAGATCAGGTGCATGGTACTAGATGCTGATAGCTAAGGTATGGGGCCAGTGTGAGATATGGCCTCCCATAGAGACATACTGCTTATCTCAAACTTTAGCCTTTGTCTGCATCTTTATGGTTTTTTTTTTTCCAGGTATAAGCCTGTGTCGTGGGTGATACACTGACCCTTCAAAAGATATGCCTACCTAGAAGTGGTGAATATGACTGGTTTCTTATTTGGAAAAAGAATCTTTGCAGATATACTTAGGGATCTTGAGATCAGATCATCGTGGATTAACTTGGTAGAACTTAAGTCGATGACATATGTACTTATAAGAAAGGAGAAAACCCACCCACCGAGAAGATGAGGTGGCAATGGGGACTGAGCCTGGAGTGATGCATTCACAAGCCAATGGATGCCAGGAATAACCAGCAGCAACCAGATTCCAGGAGAGAAACATGGAATAGATTCTCCCTCAGACTTTCCAGAAGGAACCAACCCTACCAACTCCTTCATTTTGGAGTCTGGTCCCCTAGAACTGTGGGAGAATGAATATCTATTGTTTTAAGCTACCTATGTTAGGTAATTTGTTATATCAGCCCTAGGAAACTGATACAGCCTATTATTTCCTGGGAAACATGCTCTGATAGTAACAATGGTGTTATTGGAGCAAAGGATGAAGCACCAGACTACCCCCAGCCCAAGTACCTCAGCTATCAGGAAACAAGGCCACCAGCCAGCAGTCTAATCCGTATTAGAACCTGGGAGCTTCCATAGTCTCCTGAGGCCAGTGACCCCAGAGAGGAGCATCTGCTCTGGGTCCTGCAGGTGGAATCAATGCTCAAAGATGTCCTGTGAAGCCCGGATCAGGCACATCGCAGAGCCCCTGGAGAACTGCTCTTCTTTCTGGTAAAGGTCTTTTATCAAGTAATACAGAATATATTTTCAATCACTCCCATATCACAATGAAGAGACAAACCTGTTAGTGTGTGTTCACTGAAAAGGGGGGGGGAGCTAAATGCAAAACGTCATGGCTTGGTACACCCAGGGACGAGCTGGGGCTTTGAGCCTCCATGAATCTTAGCAGTTAGCCAACAAAATGTAATTCAATCTTTTTAACTTCATGATATATATTCGTGTCAGTGGCTTTGAGATAAGGAAAAGACTTTAGTGAAAAATGAAACTTCTGGTGAATAACTGGGAGAATGTTGAATAATATACAAATATTTCTTTCCCCTCTGTCAGAGAGATTCCAAACCCTGCCATTCTTTCATACAGAAAACAATTTGGGAGGAGAAAAGGAAAGAAACAGCAACATTCATGATAGGAAGAGGGGGGAGTGGAAGGTGTAGGGGGAAGAGACCAGGAAGAAAAGGGGGGCACCTCTGCATGTAGTAATTGAAATATCCTAAAAGATTCAAGGAAATTGGCACATTTTTGATAATAGTCATAATAGCAAAGCTAATAATAGGCTCTTGGAGAGGGAGGACCTTGCCTGGTCTCATATTTGTTGTAAAGAAAAGGAGCCGCTCAGCTGGCAGGGTTGGCTGCATTTAGGAATTCAGAATTCCTCCCACAACAGCCCACCAGCCACGTCACGGGCCCAGCCTCTTCTCTCCTACCCTGTCCCAGCCCTCATTTTGCTTCCACAAAATTACTGGTATTGCAGTTCTTCTCTGAGGCTTGACAAAAGAACAGGTGTAGACATTAATGGGGTGGTGGGGTTGGTTGAGGGGCTGTCTTTTCTAAATTTGTTTCATTGTTTCCTACTGAAGGGAATGGATGTACGACTGGGTTATTGGATGGATTCAGATGGGGTCTGTGTGGCTGAGGGCCAGAGAGGAATCCTCGGGGTCTGAGTTTTCCTGTACATCCATCCTAGCAAGGACTTGCTGTGCTGTACCATATAGATGATCCAGAACAACACAGAAGGATGGGGTGGAGGGAATGCCCAGTTGTGCTGAACCCATCCTACTCTTTAGTGTTAATATTTTACTTTCTGCACAAGGACAAGAGAGATAGTTGAGCCTGAGGGAGGTTAGAAACTTACCCCAAATCACACAGAAGCTTCCATGCAGAAGCTAGAATCGCCCCAGACCTACAACCCTTCAAAGGCTAAATTCTTGATGCAACATCATGTTCCTGCCTCCAGATAAGTCTAGAGTGGGAAGTAATGGTAATTCAGAGAGCTCAGAGTGGAAAAGGCTTTATTTGAAGAAAGGAAGGTTGCCAACACATCCATAAATGTTCCATAAAAGCATATACTATAAATGGAAAATTGTGTTGAGAGCAGACCCTTTTCCAAAGTTAGTAGGGCTAGTATGAACCTTCTCACCCCTGTGTGATATCTTTCCTGGGTGGCATCCCAGGTCCATGGCTCCAGAGTTCCAAATCTCAATCCTTAGTCAATCAACTTCTATAAGTACATCAGGTGGCTGCTAAAGCTCAGGGAAGCAATTTGGTGGGATGTTTCCTTTCTGTTAAAAATGTATCCTCAGCACCAGGGATGCTTCCCCCCAAGCTAAGTTCTTCACCTCAACAGTTCACACAGAATCTCTTGCCATGTTTGATAACCACTTAAAACCTTAATTGGTGTTGTTCTGTTCCAACATTTGTTAACAATAGCAAATTACTTATGGATGAGACATTGCCAACAAAATTGCTAAACAAAAAGTTTCTCTACTTTTGTGAAAGGAACAAGACAAAAGAGTAGCAGAGACCAACATAAGAGCCATTTCCCATGCCAAGAATCCTGAGTAATGATTTCCTGTATCTTTAATACTCATTGTGAAGGATTTAAGTAATTACAGTTTCTTTTTCCATTTATAGAGTTCAATACACCATTCTCTAGAGATATTATGCTACCACAGGTCTTCTTTTAAATTATTGTCCGTCTTTGACCTATGGATGTTCCTATTTAACTATGGTTAATAATCAGGATTGCAGAACAATCTCATTAATTTTTTTATTAAGTTTATTAAAAAGGATTCTAAGGCATTACTCCAAAATCCACTAGACCTTAGAACCATTATGGACATCTGATATGATTTTTATTTTCTTCTCTTTTCATAATTATGAAACCAATAAATGCTCATTATAAAAACTTGAAATAATACAGACAATATGTTGTCATTGCGTACTAGGAGGTCAACGTTTTTCTAAATCCAAATCCTGATTTTTAAAATTATTTTATAGAGTTATCTTTCTTGTTCATTTTTTATCATTTTCCCATCCCCATTCACCTCTAGTTTTCTCGTTTTCAGAACTCCATCATTTTGCTTGAGGGAGAAGGGAAAGGTACATCTTAGAGAAAATGCCAACATTTTAATGCCTTGAGTAAATCTAATTTCCTTTGCAAAATCTTCCTTAACTTTAACTACCACCCTTCCTCTGGGGGAAAAAAAGAATTACCCCCACCCCTCCCTTTTATCTTTTTCTAAATTGTCAAAGAGCTTTGTCCCTTGAAACAGAAATATGAATTAAAAAGAATGCTCCTGAATCTAATTTCCACCAGGCCAGGAATAGGGTCCTATATTTGTATGTGAAATTCTAATACCAACACAGCGCCAGGAATTAGATTTCTTAGTTTATACTCAATAAATATTCAAAGAACAGTGATTTTAAAAAATCTCTTGAAGCATTTTTACAGTGGACATCCAGCATTCAGTGTCCATCCTGCCTTCATAAGCATTAAATTATTTTATGTGGTAGTTTTTAGAGGGATAGGATAAATTTCCCTCTGGTCAGATAGTCTAAAAACAATAGTAAGTGCTTTATCCACTCCCACCTCAAAAACCAGAGCAATAGTTGGGCTTATTCCCCCATATTGTCCCCCTCATTGTTTGGCCTACTGGGACTGTCATAACTTGGGTCACAGACTATGTCTCTTAAACAAAAGGATTTAATTTTATCTCAATTCTGGAAGTTAAAATTCTGAGATTGAAATCACCAGTAGGGTTGTAGATGGTTTGTAGATGACCTGGTGTTCTCTTTGGGTCTCCCTGTGGTTGTCCCTCTGTGCCTATGTCCTGATTTGCTCTTCTTATAAGGATACCATCCATTGGTTTAGGACATACCCATATCGCCTCATTATAATTTAAGCCCTACTATAAAGGCTAAGTCTCCAAATACAGTCTAATTTTGAGAGACATATGAATTTTGGAAAAACACAATTCAGCCCATAACATGGATTGTACCATTGAGTAAGCAAGTGACATAAACATTACCAAATGTGGGGAATTTATCTGGAATTTTAAGTTTTCAGTAACATAAAGATAGAAGGGCTGATTGGAATTCATTCATCCCAGAGGAGGCATCTGCTAAATTGTGCCTACCAGAAAAATATTTCTGATCTTCCTAATGGCCCATACCTTCAAACTCAACTTAACTCTCACCTTTCAAAGCTCTGTTTTCCAAAATTGACTTGATTCCACAAGCTCCTGATAGCCTTCTAAAACATTCCTTTTTGCTTAAATTAGTCAAGGTCAGTGTCTATTTTCTAATCAAGATCAATAATGGACATAATATTTTAAAGAACCATTTGAAACTATGCTCACTGACCTCAGGAGAAATGTCACCAATCCCATAAGAGGTCCTCAGAAGACATCCAAGCCAATATAAGATATCCATAGACATAGCTGCTGGGCTCAGAGAACTGAATGTCCATCCATGGGCGGGGATTTGAAAGGGGAAAACAATTCAAGAACGCAGACACAATTTCTGACTTTGGACAAATGCTTCCTTTGGATTTTGTCCATCAATCCTGATTTGACCATCCATCTTGGTTTGCTTGAAATACTCTGGTTTTCATGCTAGTCTTCCCAAAGTAATTATCAATAGTGCTCCATTCACCCCCACTTGTGGCCATCTTTAGGTAATAAATTATATGGTTACCCTATTTTAAGTGTGTCTTGAACATCGATGTATTCCCCAGGTGTAGAACAGAGCCCATCAGAGAGTATGTGTCCAATAAATATTTGTTTAAAAATAAATATATGAATTTTCAAAAGAAATTTTGCCCCATTATTAGTTATATATGCATACTTGATTATTGCCTTTTCTTCGACTTGAGCCAAGAGGTTTTGGGAAGACAGCATCTTACTACAGACAGCTTCTGTACAAAAATGAGATGAGTGTTTGAAGAACTGCCTTGTTCCTGTGAGTACCCATGGAAGTGGTGGCTACCTCTTTAAAAAGGACGTATTTCAAGTCTAGATGTGAAGTCCACCTGTTATTAGAAAATCTGCCAAGATCTGAGCTCCACTGGGCTCAGAGTTGTTTCTTTCCCTACCTGTCCTTCCTATACCTATTTCCTGGATGAGACTCCAACTTGATCAGTAGGCAACCAACATACCACTAATTAGGAGGCACAAGGCATAGCAGAGGATGATTAGCTTGTGATGAGCACACGCTGCCTAGAGTTGCCTTGTTACCATTATAAATAGATTAGAAATCTGGGGAGCATCTGTATTTTCCCCTCACAGAGGAGGATCTGAAATTGACATGTTGAAATGAGAATGCTTCAAGTGGAGCATTGTAATTGACAAAGATTAACTTCATTTCTCTGGGATCCATCTCTCCTTTCTTCTTTACTTGGTGCCCCTCCCTTGTAAAGTTCCAGCTGCCGATGGAAGGAACCCAGAAATTCTCTAATTGAACCATAAGATTTTGGAAGGACAGTGTGAGAAAACCATTCTGGCACTCCAAGGACCAGGTGTGTTGTTTATGGAGACAATTATGTGCTTCCCAGGCGATTCTACCTGGAAACTCAAAAGGACAGATTGGTGACAAGAAGAACAATCCCATTTTCTCTCTTTTGATGCTGCTGCAGCCTCCTTTCTCTTCCAATCCACCATGGCTGGACAGATTTTTAATTGCAGCCAGTTCCTGGGATACTGGCAGCAATAACCCTTTGCAAGTGAAAGCAAGCAACAAAAGGTGTTGTATCGCAAGAAGAGTCTTCTGGGAGAGGCTCCAGGGAGAAGTAGGGCTGTCTCAGTGCTAAGAAATCCCTGGAGCCCCTGCACATGGGACACTTTGGACACAGGCATTTCAGCTGAAGAAGTCTCTATTCTCTGGGGACCAGACACCAAACTTTCTCAGGAGCAAATCGCTGAGGGCCCCACTTTACTTGGTTCATTTCTAATAGCTGCAAACGGTGTCAGTCCCCAGAGACTAAGCTGTAATGACAGATGGCACGTGTGCCTGTCATGGTCTATTTTCCCATCCTTGCTGAGATTTTGAAAAGAATTTGCATCTTGAATGAACTCCCTAGAACAGCTCTCTTCCAACTATGACTGAGTGGAAGGCACTCTGGAGCCTTCTTCAGCACCACTGTGTCTCTAAAAGGTTTGTTTTTAAAATAAAAATAATTGTTTTTCATCTGATTGTTTTTCACTGTGTATGGAAAAAAGGAAACCAACTCAGTGACCCTCCGAGAGACTTTGAGGGACCGTAGGACCTGGAACTGCATGTTATCACAAAAGCATTGTATGAAAAGGGAGATTAAACAGGAAACAAGTTATGTTGTAAATGTTTAAGTCAAGATGCATGAACAAGCAAGGCCAAACTATTTTTGTCCCATTACCATGGTTATATCCAGGGCACCCCACATGATCAGAGGGAGAATGTTTCAGAAAGTGCGAGGCTCTCGTTTTTTATTTATTTATTTATTTTTTTGCGGTACTGGGGATTGAACCCAGGGGCATTCCACCTCCGAGCTACACCCCCGGTCCTATTTTTATCCTTTATTTTGAAGCCGGGTCTCACAAAGTTGCGGAGGGCCTCACTAATTAGCTGAGGCTGGCCGAGGACCCGGATCCTCCGGTCTCCGCCTCCCAAGTACTGGGATTACAAGCATGCGCCACCATGCCCGGCTCTCGTTTTTAATTTTATGAGCCCTGATAAGAGGAGCCATCTCTAGTCCCTTCTGCACAGTCCAAGTGAAATTAGATCAGTTATATTAGGGGAAAAAAGCAATAAAAGAAGCAGTGACATTTGAGATCAATGTGTAAGAAGTAGATTTTAACCAAAACTCTCTTCCTTGAGAGAAAGAGCTGGCATGCCTCTCCAGGTGAGTCTGAATTCTTTCCTTGGGGTGCAGCCCTAAGTGAGAGACTGATTAGATAATTTTTAAACTTAAGGCCAGATACTGTGTTGTATAGCCGAGGACCCAGTGTGAGAGGATTAGAGCTCCTCAGTATCAATTCTATATTTGTATGTGTTAACCCAAATTATCTCACTGAATCTGGTTTCCAACCCTGTGAAGTAGATGTTATGTCCCCCGATTTATAAATAGGGAAATTGGACCTGGTTGTGTCATTTTATCCTCTGGGACTCAGATAATTAAAAAAAAAATGATGGATCCAAGTTTTATTGTGATGTTTAGTTTCCAAGTGAATTGAACTCAAGCTGAATTTCTCATCCCCTTTTTCTGTATACAATGCTCCATTGTTTCCTCTTTGAATGAACCCATATCTCATCACGATATATAGTCTGAAAACACAGAGGGAAAGAATATTTTAAAGGACAGTCTACTACTGTAAAGAAAATGGTAACTGAAATAAGTTTAAGGGACATCGAGATGAAGTAGAACTTTGGGAGACAATCGTGGGGCTACCTCTATCCCTCTTTGGCAGTTGGAGCAGACATGAGAATTTGGCAGGATCTGGTGCGTGTCAAGAGAAGGCATTCCCACTGCGTGTGTTTGCTCTCTGGCCTTCTTCCCTCTGAGCAGGGCCAACCACTTCAGAATGCAAGCAGCACAGCATGGGAAGCCAGAGCCCAGCATCTGGCTATTGAGCAGCCTAACTTCAGTCCAGTGGGGGAAGCAAGGGCATCAGGCCTGGGCTGCTAAGCAAGTGTGTTAGCAGGTCACTGGCATGAGGAAAGCTATTGAAGTCACTGAATGAGGAGCACCCGTGGGAACTTGTTGGGGGCCATCTTAGCCTATGCGATGAGGTCACCATTTCGGACCTGCTTAACCATGTACACAGTACATGCTAAGTGGAAATTGTCTGCAAGCAGATTAGCTTCCTTAGACCGGATGGGACTGACAGGTAGACTTTAATGACCTCCTATTCTCCCTGAAATGTTCACCTTGCCACTCCCTTGACTTAGCTTGTGACTGCCACACCCTAAACCTAGCTCTTGACTGCCTTTTTCTAAAACTTAGCCTGTAACCCTAAACTTAATTGGTGACTTCCTTGTCTTTTGCTTTGTTTAAATCCTGAATAAAAAGGGATGCTGGCTATAGAAGGCCAGGAGAATTGGCATCTATCTCCTCCCCGACCCCCCAGTTATTAAATATATTTTTCTCCGAATTATTATATCTGACTTCGTGCCATTTTTGTGTGAGAAGACTATTGTGAGGAATCTGCCTGGAGCAGTGACCCTCCGTGGCAGGCACCATGGAATAATTTTCACGGAGCTGCCTGAAGCAGTAACCTTTTCTGGTGGGACTACGGAGCAAGCAGTATCTGCTAGAGCCCGTGATAGGAACTTATATTCTAAACCCTTCTGGACATTAGAAACATGGGTGCCATATTGGCACAACCATCAGGCTCCCGCCACTAACTCTCAATGACTTACAATTCAATCGGCTTTGCATTGTATGTGTGTGTAAGGGGGGGGAGCGGGGTGGTACTGGGAGTTGAACCCAGAGGTGTCCTGCCTCTGAGCTACACCACCCCCCAGCCCTATTTTATATTTTGAAACAGGGTCTCACTAAGTTACTGAGGGCCTCAAATCTGTGATCCTCCTGTCTCAGCCTTCCAAGTACTGGGATTACAGGTGTGTGCCACCACTCCCAGCTCTGCTTTGCACTCTTAAGGAGGTGTGTGGTGGAAAGAACCTTGCCCTAGATTTGGATTTTATCTTCAGTTCTGTAGTGATTTGCTGTGTAACATAGGGAAGTCACATTTCTCTCTAGGTCTCATTTATCCTTTTGCGGAGGAAAGGAGTTCTCGTGCCACCCATACTAGTAAACTCTCAGTACATTTGAAATTGGCAATGTGCTTTTCACATCTCTGGAAATCAAAATAAGCCAGTAAGGCAGGCCATAACGTGTTTCCCTTTCACAAATAAGGAACTTCTGGTCCAGATTGACTTGCTGACAGTCAGAGATCTCCTAACTCTTGGCTCAATTCTTCCTGAGGTGCAATCCATCACCGCCTTAACTTTCAGTGTGGCTTTGTCCCCGATAACAAAATTGGGTGACTCTCAAAATTGCAGCTGTTGCCCAGGAGGAAATGAGCAAATTTGGAAGCTGTTCTCACTTCTGTGCATTAAGGTGACTGTCTCATGGTAACAGCTTGGGAAGGTGACTTCTATCCAGCCTCTCTTTCTGAGATATTTTAGTGGCAGATAAAGTAGTTACTCTCAAATTTCAAAGCATATGAGACTCCTGGGAGAATCTGCTCAGGGTGCTGAGTGCTAGGTTCCTGCCCTAGACTTCTGCAAGTGAAGTTATCAGGTCTAGAATTGCCTTAGGAAAGGCAACTCTTTTTTTTTTTTTTTTGGTGTGGTACCAGGGATTGAACCCAGAGGCGTTCTACCTCCAGGCTACACCCCCAGCCCTATTTTTTATTCTTTATTTTGAAACAGGGTCTCACTAAGTTGCGGAGGGCCTCACTAAGTAGCTGAGGCTGGACATGAACCTGGATCCTTCGGTCTCAGCCTCCCAAGTACTGGGATTACAAGTGTGCACTACCATGCCTGGCTAGAGAAGGCAATTCTGATACAGCTTCCTCACTGGTGAGACCCTGTGTAGAAAAGGCTACAGAGCCAACCCTACTCTCTGCCCTCTGACTTTGCCTCCTTCTACTATTGGGAAATCTGTCAGACTTGTGCTGGTGGTAGACACAATCTATATTCTTAACCATGGCATGGCCCAAATTATTCAACAGACTCACACTGTTTTACTGTTTTATTTCCCTTTTTAATCTGGTGGAGAAACTTGTTAAACTGGACATAAAATTAACAGGAGAACTCAAATCCAATTGAGAAGCTAAAATATATATTTAGAAAATTCACCTTTACCTTAAGATAGGAATATTAGACATTTTACATTATTTGGGAAGTTCCAAATTAACTCATTAAAGAAGTATAGGCACTTTGACTTATGAACTATTAGACCCAAAATCCCACTACTTTTTTTAGATTACCTAAGTGACATCCTCAATATTTTTTTTTTTTTTTTGCGGTACCGGGGATTGAACGCAGGGGCGTTCTACCTCTGCACTACGCCCCCGGCCCTATTTTTTTTTTATACTTTATTTTGAAACCGGGTCTCACGAAGTTGCGGAGGGCCTCACTAAGGAGAGAGAGAGAGAGAGAGACAGGGAGAGTACTGAGGCTGGCCGCGAACCCGGATCCTCCGGTCTCCGCCTCCCAAAGTACTGGGATTACAAGCGTGCGCCACCACGCCCGGCTCTCAATATTTGAGAAAGGAACTTTTGTAATGTAAACACATGAAAAGGTTAATATAACTCAAGAAAAATTATAACAAGAATCAAACATGATTTCTAAATAAAGTCCTGAATCAAAAGAAAACCAGCTGCGTTTAATCCTTTCTCTTCAATTTGAGTTCAGAAAACACAATTCCAGAATAATTAGTTTCTGAACACAGGAGCAAATCATTGACCAAAGTTCTCTGGTTTCTGGAATCCAGAGAAATTTATCATGTATTTCAAACATGAAAGGGATAAAAATCATCCAAAATACAGCCCTTATTCTGGGCGCTCAATTCATGTCCTCTTATTTACCTAGTATGGAGAAGAGCCTCCCATTCAGTAAAAGGCCAACGATATTTGCTGTTGGTTTCATGCATCAAACAACAGGAAGATAGGGGCAGAGAGAACCTATGTCTTCTTACATCTTGTGTTTTCCTCTCCTATTTTCATTTCTCCTGCCCACACCTTCAAGACCTGAGTTGGAGTTCCATCTCCATCGCTCACTGGAAACTGGTATGAGGCTCATAGGCTCCATAGTTGCCTAGACTTCTTCTCAGAAGTCCTGACCATACTCAGTGAGATGGGAAACCTGGATATTGATTCAAATGAGTCATCTACTGAAAGCTCCTCCTGGAGGTGTACAAAATGAATAGATATAGTAAATCAGGTTATGGTTCTCAATTTGTCATGCCCTCGTTCTATTGGGAATATTTATCCACACCTTTTGTTATGTAATTTAGTAGTGCTTTGCACCAGAGGAGAAAGAGTCTGTTTCCCTAGCCATTAATGTTAGCCATGGCCATGTGATTTTTCTTCAGTGGAACCTGAGTGAGGGTAACTACAGTGACCACTTTGAGCCAAGGCTTTTGAGGCATAGGGTGTTATGTTGGCCTCGTGTGGAATTCTGCAATCCAGCCCTGGGTAGCTGCTGGACTGAGAATGGTCATGACTCATGGACCAGACTCAAACTACCTGAACTCCATCCAGACTAGTCCAGCAAAGCCTGGCCCATCCAAATTGAGTTCAGCACAACCACAGCCAACCTGAGCAAAAGATAAATATTTGTTGTTATAAGCCATTCCTTTTTTTTTTTGGCTATGTAGCATGTTTGCAGCAATGTTTGATGGACAGAATAGGTAGAGAAAATTGCCCAAAGAGAGAAAGCTCAACCAAGTATGTAACTTTGATGTACAAAAATACATTTATTTTCAACAATTTCAAAACCACTGTCTTTTTTTTACAGTAGAAATATTCAAATGGAACAATAAAACCAAGAACAGTATATGTACATATACTGTATATATAGATATGACTCATGCATTTGTATTCCAGTGTTTAGTACAAGTATTGCAATGGTCTGCCCCATTTAACCCTTGAAACAAAAAAGTGGGATCTTTAAAAATGCTCCTAATACTGATCTATGCCATAGCCAGCCAGATCTCTCTGTATCACATTCTCCCTGCATCTCACAAAGAGAAATGCGAACAACATCCCACAAAAATTAACAGGTATAAAATGTGGCCTTTCCTCCCATACATATATACAGTATATCATTCTTCCAAACCAGTGTGCTCAGGCTGAGCCTGAAAATCAAAACAATGCTTACAGCATGGCTTAAAGTGACCTACTGAAAAGAATTGGTGTGTTGAATGCATGAAGGGGCTGAGGTGCTGGAAAAGCAAATCCTGGCTTTGAAAGCCACTCACCCCAGAGGCAAGAACTACCTTAAGGGAACTGAAGGCAGACATTTGACTTTAAGGAAGTTGTGTACATCTGACAAGCAAATAGCACAGCTTTGCTAAAATCGCCTTTGACTAATTCATTAAAGGCTAGACCTCTATTTGGCCTGCAGGGTTCGCATGGACTCATGATTCCACAAATACCACCTCCCTTCCATCCTTTCTAACCCTCCTTATGCTGAGAGGCTCTCACTGGGCTTGACTTACTGCCCAGGGGACTTTTTTCTGAGCTAACAGTAGCTTGAGAATTTGCTATAAGCATCATACATTTCCATGAAACCCAATCAGAAAACAGAAACAGACCAGGATCTTTATATCCATTGCCTGGCTTCTTGAGAGAGGACTGTTTTTGTTTTTGTTTTTCAGGCTGATAAATAATCTCAATTTTTTTCCTTTTAGAAAGGAAGCCTCATCTTTCTATCTGGGTCTCAGTTTGAAGTCTCTAGTGGCCTCATCTTGCAACTTCTTTTGTGTCTTTGTTGGAACAAAAGCGACCCCTGTGTTCTATGTCACTAGAGTCCTTCCTTTATCAATTGCCCCAAAGAAGCCCTCCCCCCGCCCCCCTTTATATACATAAGTAGAAACTGGCTATGGTGTGGACACGGAGATGCAAGAGTTAAGTGTGACAGACAGCTGGAGAGCATCCAGAACCCAACACATCAAGCAGGCCTGGGGGTCGCTCAGCTCTGAGGGTGAGTGCGTAAGCCAACACGCGCATCTTTCTTTTTTCTGTTTTCTTTTTTACTAAACATTAAATTATTTCTTAGGAAATAAAAAGCTATTTACATTGTAGTTATATACAATACACCATCTGCAGCCTCGCTAGTGACATGCACGAGGCAGGGTCTCTTTCGTAAAGGTGTGCACGTTTCCTGCAGCTATGTCCACTCCCCACCAACCTACCTCCTGCAGATCTAACTGGGAAATGGTTTGATTTGGATGTGTATGTGCTGGGGATGGGGGAGCATTGGTAGTTTGGGGAGGGAATAGGAGGTTAATGAAAAGACAACCCAACTGAGAGAGAGAGAGAGAGAGAGAAAGAAAGAGCATAAGGAAAAAGAGTGTCTTTAGGCTACCAATAGCAGAATAAAGCAAAGCGGCTGTGGGAAGATGCATCCTTTGCCTTTAGCCCAAATCCAGCCATTTATTCTTTTTGTCTCATTTCAATCAGCTAAGAATGCCATTTTCTCCCAATGCTAAGCATCTGTCTGCTATTAATGAGGGGGCCCTTGGTAAACAAAAGGTAAAAAAGACATCTTCATTTTTCCATAATAATAGTAGTAGTTGTCATCAAAAATAAAAAGTCAGAAAGGTGGTTGACCACGTGGCTTGTTGGTATTAAACACTAGTGCAGTTGGGAATCTCCTTTGTGCTTTCGCTATTCGCAATGGTGGCTATGCCTCCTGCAGGGGAGAGAAGACAGAGAGAAAAGGATGTAAGTTGCCACAAGGGTGGGAATCTACTTTATTCACTGCTAAATAACCACAAAGAACAGGTGCTTAATAGGTATTTATTAAATAGGGCTCCTGGGTTTTCCTATCAGCTCAGTGATCATGTCATCCATGTGTAACTTACACCACCTCCCACACTAGCACTCAGGTAGAATCAATACATTGACCGCCATCTTTATACTCTACTGATAACAAGAGCAGTGGTTCGCATATGGGGAACACTGACTATGTGGCAGCACTGTGCTAAGGATAGTATCATTTAATTATCATGGCAATCTTCAAATAGATTCCCGGATACTATAGATTCCCAATGGCATAGACTCTTAGGTACTATTAATCCCATTTCATATTGGAGGAATCTGTGGTACAGAGAGGTCACAGAGCTAGCAGATTGGCAAAGCAAGGGCTGGATTCTGCATTCATGTAACTATTAACGAACACATATAATACTTTTGCTTTATAGAAAAAAAAGAAAAAAAAAACAACAGTAATGGATAGTCTGTTTCATCCCTTCCCGCCACAATGCCAGTGCTTCTAATCTTAATTGGATTCTAAGGGGGGAAAATTTCTGTCAATATCATGTGGCCAGAGATGGCAGATTTTAAAACATGATTACATCATGGTAGCCAGTAGTTTTTCTCCAGCCTCCCAGTCCAGTACTGTCTGAGGGACAGGTGATATGAGCTGGTCGACCAAGTGTTTGGAGAACAAAGGACTCTGGGGCTTGGTGGCACAGGGACACATACCTAGGACCCGGGTGTCCAGCTCTTTGTCCAGCAGTTCCTCAGGCTCAGTGAAGTCACTGAGTGTGATTTTGGGGGCATTTTCACTTTGGCTCACTGACCCAATCATCTCCTGCTCCTTGTCATGTTGGACTTGGGCATAGATATTAATCCAGGGGATTTTCCTACATGAGGCAGAAATAAAATCAGATTAAGATCACAAGCATGCCAAAGTTGGGCAACTGGAAGTCCTGGGTGGTAGTGGGAGAGAGAGTTAACAGGAAGAGTCAATGTTGGGAAAATACTGGTCACCTAAAGATACTGTGGCCATGAGGCCAAGGATACAAGGCTAGCAAGAGACCGATGCCCAATGAAGATGGAAACCACAGAGATCTCTGAGAAATGTACCCTCTCCTGGGGTAAAAAGCAAGCAGGTATAAATGAAAGAGGGATGGCATTGATTCACTAAAACCCTTAAAGTATTTACCTGTTATTAAGTTTAAAAGGAGCTGAACTTTGAGACCAAATATTGTGCATGGTGGAAAGACATGTTATTTTAAGGTCGCATAAATTTAATTAGCTTCTTTTATGAATATCTAAGAAATAATACATTCATATGTCATCCTTTCAATTTTCAGAGCAACCATGGGTCACGTATCTTAAATACTTTGATAGTTTCCTTATCTGTTCAATGGCAATAACAATAGCTTCCTCTTAGGATGGCAGAGAAGGATTAAGAGAAGCTAAATATCTTTCTTTAAAGACAAACACAAAGCAGACCAGCCTGGGGTTGGAAGAGAGGGCATGTTCAGATTGAAATCTTCTTGGGACATTCATGTCCCGACCCTTTTCTATTATCCCTTGACACGCTGTGCTCCTGTCTCTGGAGCTTCCTTTACATTCCTCTAATCTAGTGTTTCTCAAACTCTGAGGTGCCTATGCATTACCAAGGAGCCTGGAAAATGCATATTGTGTCTTGATGGGATGGGCTGAGATTGCAAGCTCCCAGGTGAGACTGATGCCGCTGGTTGGCTGGAGAGCCAAACTTTGAGTTGCAAGAATCTAGTACAGAAAACAGTTCCCCATCTTCAAGGACTTGACTGAACCAGCTGTTTCCTCTGTCTGTAACAGTCTTCCCTCTGTTCTTCTCATGGTGGCTCCATTCTCATCCTTCATCTCTAAGAGGTCTCCTCTGACCACCCAACCTCCCCTGTTACAAATTCATCATTAAGGAATAATTTCCACAAAAGAAATAAATAAAATGTTGGCCCAGGGTGGTGTAATAGGCAATGTTTATTGACTTGTTTCTGTCTTTCTGTCCCACTATATTAAAAGCACCATGTAGACAAAGACTGTGTTTTCTATATCCTCTGCTATATATTTGATTCAAGGCCTGTGCTCTATTTTCCTAAACCATAGCATTCAATAAAAGTTTACATTTTTATTTGGAAATACCTAGAAGATACTCATCTCACCTCATCAGATGGTGGGGAAAGTGGACTAAAATCCAGACACTTCACAAAACCAATTACTGGCATGGATGCCATTAGAACTTGAGACATCTAATACTTATCCTAACCCAGAAAATTCCATGCAATTCTAAAGGAGAAAGTCTCTTTTGTCCTAGTATTAGCCAGAGGTATTTTCAAGCTTCTACATTCCCCTCCCCACTCCTACCCCAAATAAGGCAAAGCCTTTAATAAGGTTTTCCTGTACCTAACTCTGAAGGAAAGGTCTGAGAATAGGTTTAAACCATGCAGTAGTTACTACCTTTCCTTTAAGTTCAGTTTTCAGGTCTTTAATGTTTCCTCTCCATTCATTAAGGGAGGTGCCCCCATGACTCCAACTGGTCTAAACCTGTTTAATATAATTTACAAGGCCTTAAATGAGCAGAAGCTATGTGAGACAGCAAACCACAGCCTCTAAAAATGTGTAGAATTAAAAATTCATGCTGGACCTTACTTTCTTTTTATCTAAATAGAAATTCAGCCTAATGACTTAGATTCCTTCTAATCATAAAAGTACATATTACTTATGAATGTTGGGATCATCTGTAATATTTCTAAGGTGCTGGGGGCAGTTGAACCATTCCTGATCACATAAGCCTGTTGTACTTCAGAGCTGTAACCACAGTTTCTTGCCTCCTCTTTTTGCTTGGCTAAAGATAACTATGAGGATTTGGATGAATTGGCCCTTACAATGATTGTTCACTTTATTTCAATCTCTACAAAACATGTCTAAAAATAGGCATATTTTCATCTTTTTTTTTTAAATAGGCGGCTGGAAGGAACTGAATTTGATATCACAACTTGCAGCATTCTAAAAATCTGTCAATCGCTTTTCATTTCTTAACACATATGGTTGTAGGACTTTTGAAGACATAAGTCAAGTCTAAACTCCACTCATATAAAGGCATATCCATTTTGATCAAAGGATATGTCTTGGGCCACATATTCATACAGGTTTAAATAAGAGGAGTAAGGGGGACAAGCCCACGTCTCCTCCCAAAGAGCAAGCAAACAAACAAAACGACTGCAGTTTATATTCATTTAGTCCAGCTATGAAGAGTACTGGGAGCTTGTGAGAGCAAAGTAGACTTTGAAGTATAATGAAAGCCCTGCTGAAAAATAGATAGGAAGAAATATAAAGGTGCAAATGTAACCAGAAAGAGCGAACCTACAGTCATAGGGAAAAAGATCTCGTTAGGCAGTTTTAGGAAAGTAAAAGCCACCTCACAATGATTTTTAATTATATTGTTAAGACATAGGGGAATAGTGTTCACTATCCAAGAGCAAGATGCAATGTAAGAGACAGGGTGATATTTACTTAAAAGGTGTTTGGGGATTGTCCTTCTCTTACATGATCACTTGGGACAGGTAGATGGTTTTCAGTGTATGGCACACAGTAAGCACTCGGTAAGTGTTTGTTGAATGAGTGTGTGTTTAAATTAGTTAGTTCTGATGATTACAGACAGGAAGTTTTGGTTCTGAAAACTTGAAACAGAAATAGAATTGCCCTTTACCTCGACTGTGCTATTCAACAGTGTTTACTAGCCAGATGTAGCTACTTAAGTTTCAAATAGTTAAACTCAAAAATTCAGTTTACAGTTTTACTAGTGGCTACTATATCAGAACAGATTATGGAGCATTTTCATCATTGCAGAAAGTTCTTTTGGGCAGTAATGAGCGAAGCAAAGGACACCCAGGGAATCCAGGGATAAAAAAACCTGACCTTTCCTTGTCTGCAAGCTGGGTGTCCTCCACAGAACCATCACTGGGGTTCTACATGATGGAGAGGGAGAAAAGGACCCAAGAAATAAAACTCGGCAGAATCCCAACCAAATGGCTTGAGCGTTGGGAGAAAAACTTCCAGAAAAAGATGCTAGAAAAGCAAAGGTTAACAGGTGACTGGTTACTGACTGGTAGCTGACTCTGCTGTTTATCCAGCTCGGTGTTTGTTTCCTGTAGTCTGAGCTACATGATCCACTGTCAGAGATGTGGAAAAGTTTGCCTGATAATTGGGAGCTACAAAGGTAGAACAGTTCAGAGATGTCATTATCTGGCATGGATTTATGTATTAAAGGGTACACATCTAGAGATGCCTACAGTAATAAGTTGACTTTCTAGGGAGTTTAGCAGCATTTATAAAAGAATAGAAACTCAAAGTCACAGGATGTCTTGCTTTTATTTGGAGATGCACAGCAGACACAAATGCCTCTTCGCAAGGACATCTGTTGGCCCTTGTCCTCACCAACTGTGGAGTTCTAGGAGGCAGAAGTGATACATTTTGGTTTAGCTAATCTTCAAACCCCAGCAATTTCCAGGCTTCGCCATAATCAAATCCTTGGGTGACTCAGTCTTCTTTGCATATAATTGAAGCAATCCATAAATGGGTGCTGCCTTAACCAGATTGCATCCATATTGAACCTTTTCTGTTCAATTGTGACATAAAGGTTTTTCCTCTCTTCAAAGAGAACAGGGGCAGGTAGGTTGATCCATCTCAATCTAAACAGACATGAATCACATAAAGGTCTATAAATCGACTACCAAGGTAAATCGCACTCTGTCCCTCTAGTGGGCATGGGAGAGAGTTGAAGGTTCCCATGTGACTGCTGCTAAGTGCACGGAGTGAAGCGGCATTTTAAATAAATGAGATATCCACTGGGGGAGATCTAAGGGGGCAGAAGGTTGAGGGAAGAATAAAGCACCCTTACCACTAATCTCTTCCAAAATCTAAAAGGATTACCTTCAGAGCCTAGAAAGACTCCCTAGCCAAGCTATGCTTTTTTTTTGGCGGTACGGGGATTGAACCCAGGGGCACTCTACCTCCGGGCTACACCCCCAGCCCTATTTTTAATTCTTTTTTTTTTTTTTTGTGGTACTGGGGATTGAACCCAGGGGCATTCTACCTCCGCGCTATACCCCCAGCCCTATATTTTTATACTTTATTTTGAAACCAGGTCTCACAAAGTTGCGGAGGGCCTCACTAAGTAGAGGGAGGGAGGGAGAGAGAGAGAGAGAGAGAGAGCTGAGGCTGGCCGTGAACCCGGATCCTCCGGTCTCTGCCTCCCAAAGTACTGGGATTACAAGCGTGCATCACCATGCCCGGCCTATTTTTAATTCTTTATTTTGAAACAGGGTTTTACTAAGTTGAGGAGGGCCTAAGTAGCTGAGGCTGGCTGCAAACCCAGATCCTCCTGTCTCAGCCTCCCAAGTACTGGGATCACAAGCATGCGCCACCATGCCCGGCTCAAGCTATGCTTTTAATATACATCTGATAATAATGATATTTGTACTTTACCCAGGCTTCCTATGAAGCATATCTCTATGCCACTGTTATAATTTTTGAAAGTCTACTGTGAGCTAGTTATGACACAGGAAGCATCTTTGGAAGGCGCATTCTTTGTTATTTACAATACTTCAGGTTTTTTTTTAATGTGAAAGCATGTGACAGCTAAAGCTATTATTGTATTTAAACCACAAAGCAAACCTATAAAATATTAGTTTCTTCATTTTACAGATGAGTAATCTATGGCTTAGAAAGACAAACCCGATTGCTCCCTATAAATGACAAAAGTTGAAGTTGAGTCTGTCAGATTTTAGAGTTCATACTCTTAGCCAATACACTTCCTGGGAGAAGTATTACATAATTTGAACATTAGGACAGGATTATTTATTTCAATTTCATGTTCTTAGTAAGATATTGTTATATCATCCCTCCTGTGGCCTTCAAAAATGATTTCTGAATACATGCGGAGTTGGGTTTTCCTGATTAATTTCCTTTAGAAACAGGAAAAAGTGGGAAAGGGGATAAAGGTTCAATATTTAGCATGCAAGTTTAAATCGAGATACTGCATAGCTAACACATGAGATAAGAAAATGAGTGTGTGTCCATACATGCACATATCAGATTTCAGCTGCATTTTCTCTATTTTACCACCTTGAATGGGTGTTGATCTGTATAAAAAGATCTCCTGAATACCTGGGACTTTACTTTAGAAATCTGGGTGAGGTTTGAGCATCTTTTACATTCCTCTTGAAGAAAGTAAATAGATTTCATTGGCTAGCCCCCATTTTCCTAACCTATCATACCTATAAACTGGAGAGAAGTTGGATTCTTAAACCCCTTTATTTCCTGACCCCCAACCATTCCTGTTTTTCCCCAGTGCCAAGCAGAGAGCTTTGAGGAGAATTAAAAAAACATTCTTGAGATGAGGTTAGGAACGTTGGTTACAGGAGGGATCACCTGCAGTGAACCTGGCCCCAGGACACAGACTAAGTGACAAGAACACATACCTTTTAAACTTGTAGATCAAAAACACGGCCAGGCCAACAAACACCACTGACAGGAGCATAAGCATGGCTGAGCTGCTGTGGCCAGCACTGGAATCCACCAACGGGGCTAGGAGGGAAGAAGAGACATGCTCACTGGGAAGCTAGTGGCTAGGGGGAGTGAGTATCCACTGGAGAGAGAGGCCAGCAGGTCTCCAGTCCTCTCTCCAGGCTCCAATTGCCCTGCATCTCTGGGCACAGGAAGATGGCTTCAATAATGAGCATGGTACACTTGATCACAGACTTCAAGGGAAAGGATACTCCTCAGCTGTGCCTGGGGAAACTTGTTCTTGATTATAAAGTGAGCAATGTCCTCTAGCTGAGGGGGTAGAAGAAGGGCATGCCTTCTCGTTCTTTTCGACAGCCTGTGTGCCACTGAGGCATTACATTGGGAACTTTGGGTTAAATACTAACACTATGTTTCACTCTCTTCTGGTTAAAAAACAAAACTAAACAAAACAAAAACAAAACCAACCAACCTGGACAGGCACAGGGGTAACCTCCACATCTGAAAAGTCTTACATTAACAAGAATCATTTATCAAATAGGCTCTCCCAGAGAGACAAAAGGAACGGAAGTGAATGTCCAATAGAACATGCCTTTTCTTTTTTAAGAGATTGATTTATTTATTCTAGGTCCACAGGTGCTATTAAAGGTGACAAATAAGGCCTTTTGCCATGTGAGAATTTCTACAACTCTTGAGCTGACAAGCATTTAAAAAATGGTTATATATACAGGAATTTCAAGATGAATTAAAAAGCACAAAATTTATCTTCAAGGGGCACATGTAGAATAAATTTCTGACGTTCAGGTTGAATTTTTACCATGCCTTCTCCATGAGGAGGTTTACAGAAATCCAGATTAAGCTTACTAATTATCTCTGTATTATCTTAAAACCAATAACTTTGTTTTTTATTCCTTTCATAAATCAACCAACTAGAACTGGTCACTGTTTCTACTTTGACTCACATAGTCAAAGTGAATAGGATTTTAAAGTTTTCTCCTCTGATCTCCTGACTAAGATTCATGGAATCAGAGAATCAAAGAAATTAAGAGAGCCCAAGGACTAGCTAGTATAATCCAAATGGCTACAAATAAAAATAAATAAGCAAGTAAATACATAAAGTCAAGACCCAAAGAACCTGTAGGTTTTCCAATAACATACAGGATTCCATGGCAAACCCACTCCTAAGAAAGTCCTCCTGCCACCTCCTCAGGATGCTTCAGAAGAGACATGATTAATCTGCCTCAATCATTGCTACATAAAGGGCACCATTACAATATAATTTTCAGGCATTTATGATATATATATATATCATATATCTATGGGATATATATGTATAATATCAATATATATAGCATATATATACATATATATAGGTGATTATATATACATATAATATATATATATATACATATATATACTGGTGATTATATATACATATAATATATATATATATATATATATATATATATGTGATTATCTCCTCCCCTTTCTCCCTAGAATTGATCATGGAACCCATGTCCCCCTAACTCCCAACAGGCACTCACCTAATGTCAGCTGTGTGACATACACAATGACCTGGACCCCTGGCTTCAGCTCAAACTGGACCAAGTTTTGGTTTAGAGCATTAAACAGTGTCTCTACAATCTGTAAAAATAAAGAGAGAGAGAGAGAGGGGCTGTGTGGAAAAACATGACATGTGACGATGCTTCCTCGCGGGTCAACTGGCACAGAATGGCCATGTTCAATCAGGGCAGAGGATACGGGGGCATCTTTATCAACTCATTTCTCATAGCCCTGGAAAGCCAAGGAGGCGACTGGTATAATATGCTTATGCTGGAGAGCAGAGTGAGATAGAAAGGGGTGTGTCCACTGTTGCCCTGCAAATTAGAGTTCTAGCAGAACAAGTATTTTATTCAGCTCCTAGTTCGGTGCTCTTTCATCCGTGCCTTTATAACCTAAGAACTGTTGTGGGTTCCAATGAAAGAAAGTCAACTCATCATTAGCTCTTTAATCTGATCAAGTGACACATGCAGGGTACAGAGGCCCCTGCAGGGATGAAAGCAGCGAGGGACAGCCCTGGGCCACTCCTCTGCAGTTTCTATCCTAGAGACAATGGGAGGCAAACATCAAAGCAGAAGCTGCCTCCTTTTTATGGGATAATTTTTCCTCTTTACTTTTTCTCCAGCAAGTCTCAGAACACACAACATCGATTTAATCACTCTGTAATTCCCACATGAAAGCCCAGGCAGGCTTAGGCTGCTGTCCCTAACTCTTATCTCGCTGTATGCGCCTTAATATCACAGCTGCTATTCATCACCGTAATTACCTATTTATCTAAATGGATGGATATTGTAGCTTCCAAATATAGTTCACACATGCCACTTGCTATTTCAGAATAAAGAGGTCTTGTAAAAGTGACGCGTGCGTGGAGAAGCTGAGTTTATTTCTGGCCAACTTCAACATGCAACCCCGCAATACTATGGACTGTTTCCTATTCCAGAGAAAAGGACTGTAGTGACATTTGCACTGCCCCAGGACTGTGGGTGGGGTAGGGATGGGGTGACAGCCAGGCCAGGTGAGGAGCAGAGGGATAGTACTTCACACAGGCGCAAATGTGTTTGATTCACACTGACTTTCAGCAGCCTTGTTGACCTCCCTTGCTTGCTTCCACCTCTCCTGATTTAGCACCACAGGAAGGCGGGGAAGGGTGACACAGAGTACAGCCAATGAGACTCTGGTATCAGCAGCTGGTGGAAGGGAGAAACACCAGACCAGCCCCCTCCTTAGCTCCCCGCTTCATGTGCAGATCACAGGACAGTATGCCCATTTGATCAGGACAGTGAATCACCATCCCTTTTGGAAATACTGTTTCTTCCAAAACAAGATGAGGCAATTCATCTCCCTCCAAAGAAACCTGTTTAGAAGCAGTTCATTTTCTCTCTGGAAGCAAAACTTAAATTAAGCAGGATCTCTAGGGCCAGCACAGTTTAAAGAAAAGAAGCACGTATGCCCATAAATACAGAAGGGAAACTCTAATCCCCTCTCCTCTCTGCTTCTCTGTCTGTCTCTCTTGTCACCTCCCTTGCCGCCTTAGGACAAGTCATTGGAGAGAGATGTGAGCAAGGTGCAGGATGCCAGCCATTGGAACGAATGGTACCAGGGGTACCGTTCCTTCCCGCATGGCTGAGTGCTTCTGGCTAAGTGCATTTGTCTTTATTCTGAGTAACGCTCGTGCTTCCTCAGAACTCTGGGTGCTGGGCACAGAGCCACAGGCCGACAGGTCAGGGAGAAAGAGCTTGTCTCCCTTTTTGGCTGGAGAGAGCTATGTGTCCCCTCAGGGTATGAGGTGCAGGCAAGGGTCCCAGCCAGGTTTGCTTCACTTACTTGTTCCAGGTCCCCTTCATGACCTTTCCTCCTCTCTGTCAGATTCTTGGGGGGAAGGATGAAGAGCTCTGCAGAAGTGGGGAGGCCAGGGAACACAGCGACGAGGATCTGGTCTTCTGGGACACTGGTTACCTGAACAAGGTTTAGACCAAAGAGTGAGGTCCTTAAAGAGTCGTCTGCAAATCAGTAACCAGGAACAGAGGATGCATAGCTACAGGGCTCAGATACAATTTTTTCTAGCAGCACAATTCACAATAGCCAAATCATCGAACCTAGGTGTCCATCGACAGATGAATGGATCACAAAACCATGGAATAGAAACACAATGGAATTCGACTCAGCAACAAAGAAGAACAAAATTATGTCATTTGTAGGAAAACGGAGAACATTATGCTAAGTGAGATTAGCCAGTCACAGAAAGTGAAGGGTCAGATGTTTTTTCTTATATGTGGAGTCTAGGAAGAAATCTAGGGATACAAGAGGGACTCCAAATAAAGGAGCAGAAACCCCAGTGGAGCAGTAGAAGGGGTCTAGGCGAGGGTGGTGGTAGTGGGGAGGGAGAATTAATGAAGAAAACACTTCCATTGCAAAATTATCAATACCAATCTTAATATAAAGGGAAGGGGATGAAGTGGAATGAGAGCTCACCAAGTGCTGTGTGCATATTTGTCCCTATCTGAGCTTCATTATGATGTGAGATTACAATGCACCAATAAAAATATATCTTAAAAAAGCAGCATTTCAGGCACAGGCTCCTCTGTGTATCCTGCTTCCTTGCTGTTTTCCCCTAGAACAGCTAGGTAAAGAACAATTAGTTTTACCTTTCCCTCTGCTCTTGTATACATTTTTACTGAAACTAAAATAGTATTATAAATGATTTTGGAAACATTGCTGGGAGCATTTGCAAAAGTTCCTGCCATATTTTCCATTTTTTCTGCACTAAGAAGACGAGCGCTTCTGGCTAAAACACAAACAGACTGGCTACAAATGAAGACTAAGCAGTTACCAACAAACATGGAGAGATGCAAATTTTAAAATATAGCAGAGCCGCACTGGTTTTTGCTTATTAAAGGGGGATTCTTTTTAAGTTTAATGGCTAATGTTGGTGCAGCCACACTGAGGGAGGGTCCCTCATCTGTTGCTGGCAGCACTAAAAATTGATACACATCACCAATTTGTTTTCCAAAATACTTACTTTAAGGCCATAAAAAACATTCATGGCCTTCATTCAGTAACTGTAACTTGATTAGTTTTAAAGGTATGATCCAGAATATAGGAAAAGCCACATGCAGGGGGGGGGGGAAATGCAACATTATTTAGAATAGAAAATAAAGAGGAAAAATTCAAATATTCAAAAATTTAAGTAAATACCAGTATAATCACCTGAGAGAATATTTCTCTAGCTTTATGATGATGAGAAGTTCCATGAGGCAACATGGGAAAGCACCTAGGATGGCTGCTTTCTCATCTATTACCTCACACTGCTTTGGTTACAAGTCTATAAAATACAAACTTACGTGAAAGAAAGAAAAAAAAACAACAAACTACTAAAAGTTGTTAAGAGGATAAGATTATGAGTGATTTTTTCTATTCCTGAGTGTTTAGCAAAAGGATTATATTGCTTTTGTGATAAAAATCTTAAAAGTGTTCTTCTGTCTAAAAGCAAATTTGTGGGAAAAAACCATGAGTATGGACTGAGTTTTTCCACTGCTTATTTTTTCCTATGTGAAGGTCTTTTATCCAGAACAGCACCTTCTATTGTGTCAATACAAATTCAAGAAATAATTAGTGATTCGGCCAAAATACCACCTCCTCCTGAAAGTCTCCCTTGACCATCTCTGTCTGCAGTGATCCCCCTCACTTTAGCCTCTCTCCCAAGCTCTTCCAGACCACCATGTCCACCACATTTCAGGAACACAGATCATGTCCACTGGGACATACAATTACATCCGTCTGCTGTAGTCTTTTCTCTGATAGGTTCTTATCCCTTGCTTGTTGAAACATTCCTGGGGGGTCTTTGTGGCTACCTCACTGTTCTGCACGATGCTCAGCAGAGGAGTAACTCAATAAAGAGTTGCTGAATTGAAAAGAAGCGGAAGGGTAGGTTGTTTCCCATTTGCTCAGCTCTGATTCCTATCTGGAACTAGACTTCCAGATTGAACTTAACTCTCAGGTATGTGATAAAGTAGGAAAGTCAGCCTGCAGGAAGGTAAGAAGCAGCAGCCAGCAGGCTAAACAATCTACCAACCAAGGAAGCATCCTTTTGAAATGAGTGGTGGTTTGCCAAATGCCTCGGTGTCCTGCTGTGGGGACTCTGGAGTAGCTGGAAGTCTCAGTGATCAAATGCACGGGGCAGGAAGACCTTATCCTAACCAGGAGTAGGAAGTCTCCTGAGACTAGAGTAAGGAGTCAAGAGAATCACCCAGTAGAGTGAAGGGGGATGAGCCCATTAGTGCCTTGGCCTCTGAGGTCTCTTGTCTTAGGGAAAAATAATCTCAGGGAGCATTGGTCAGTGACTTTGGAGGGACATTGGAGCCGTGTGTCTAGATTCACTTACTCTTGTCCAAAGAGGCATGTGAGTGATTTGTCCTTGTGAGATTTAAGACCCAGGCATCGACTGATACTGCTATTATTATTATTTAGCAGTAGTAGTAGTAGTAGTAGTAGTAGTAGAAGTAGTAGCAGTAGTACAATCACCAAATTATTTCTTAAAGAGCTCGTAAGCTACTGATAAATGCAGCCATACAAAATGCCACACAGTTCTGGATGCCTCGCCATCAAAAGACATATGCTGAGGTCTGAATACCTGTGTCCCTCCTACAATTCTTATTTTAACCTAACCACCAGCATGGTGGTATAATGAAGTGGGAGCCTTTGGAAGGTGATTAGGCCAGGAGGGTGGAACCCTCATGAATGGGATTAGTGCCCTTATCTTCGAGGCCCTGGAGAGCTCTCTTGGCCTCTCTCCACCATGTGAAGACACAGTGAGAGACTAGGAAACAGACTTACCAGATGTCAAGTTGGTAAGTGCCTTAATCTTGGTGTCTCTCTCTCTCTCTCTCTCTCTCTCTCTCTCTCTTTCTCTCTCTCTCTCAGTCTCCCTCTATTTCTCTCTTTCTTGAATATAAAGGGTTTAAAATGGAGCTTGGTTACTCAGCAAATTGTTTTTTTTTCCACTTTCATTAATTTTTTGTGCATGTATATCACTATCACTATGAAATACATTATGATGTGAGACTATAATGCACCAATAAAAGTATTCATCTTGGACTTTCTAGCCACAAGAATTGTGAGAAGTCAATTTCTTTTGTTTATAAGCCACACAGACAACAGTCTTCTGTTATAGCAGCCTGAACAGACTCAGACAGCACACATAGAAGTCTTATTTCCATCTCTATGAACAATACTTTTATAAAAAAGGCTTGGAGTTCCTCTTGCAGACACCTGTGGCGGGAATGCTTTTATATCATTCTCCTTTATTTGTTCTGCTTCCTTCCTGGCATCTCCTTCTCCGTGGGTCTTTCTCATTTGCCCTGGGAGCAGCAGCAGTCATGACTTCCCTGACCGCCTCTCCCCCAGGGGAGCCTAATGACCTCCACAGCCTCAGCTCTCAAATCTCTGCCTCCAGCAGGATCCTCTGCTTGACTTTCAGACCCATATTTTCACCTCCCCTGGTCATCTTCACCCGATCATTTCTCATGTGCTTCAAACTCGTAGAAAACATTAATACATTATTATTCCCCAAACATGCTTCTCCTATGCAGTCGCCATTGATGGTCAGGCCACCTCCTACCTACTCTTTTTTTTTTTTTTTGCGGTACCAGGGATTGAACCCAGAGGGGTTCTACCTCCGCGCTACACCCCCGGCCCTATTTTTTTATGCTTTATTTTGAAACCGGGTCT
>PVJS01010493.1:0-47890 GCA_004027185.1 Glis glis | reverse complement strand
ACACAAACAACAACAAATGCTGGCGAGGATGTGGAGAAGTAGGAACTCTACTACACTGTTGGTGGAATTGCAAATTAGTGCAACCGCTTTGGAAAACAGTGTGGAGGATCCTCAGAAGAATGGGAATAAACCTACCGTATGACCCAGCAATACCACTTCTAGGCATCTACCCCAAAGAACTAAAACCCAACTACCAGACAAATGCATGTGTATCTATGTTTATAGCTACATAATTCACAATCGCCAAACTTTGGAGCCAGCCAAGGTGTCCATCGACAGATGAATGGATCACAAAACTATGGGATATGTACACAATGGAATTTTACGCAGCCACAAAGAACAACAAAATCACATCATTTGCAGGGAAATGGAGAGAACTAGAGAACATTATGCTAAGTGATAATTAGTAAGTCACTAAGAGTAAAAAATCGGATGTTCCCCCTAATCTGTGGGAGCTAGATAGAATGGGACTTAGAAGGGACTTAGAAGGGAAGAAGAAATCTTTAGATGGACAAAGAAGGTGACCTAACTGAGGGAGTTGGGATGGGGGTGGAGAGAAACATACTATAACACATGATGTACATACACAAACTTATAAGACTCAATCACTATCCGGAGCATAAAAGGGAGGGAAGGGGGAGGGAATAGGATGGGATTGGAGGGAGGGCTAAGTGAGCAATGTGTGTATGTATGATGTTGATACCCTGACATATATCAAAATGTATAATTACCAATAAATGTATAATGCACCAATTTAAAAAAAAAGTGGCTTAACATATCTATATACTAAGTTGAAAGCAAAGAATTATGAGAACCAACAACTATTGAGATAAATAAAATGAAAGGAGACACTAGCCGGAAGGTATTAAAAAGTTTTTTTTTTTTTGTGGTACCGGGGATTGAACCCTGGGGCGTTCTACCTCTGCGCTACACCCCCGGCCCTATCTTTTTTTATACTTTATTTTGAAACCGGGTCTCACGAAGCTGCGGAGAGCCTCACTAGGTAGAGAGAGACTGGGAGACAGAGAGAGAGAGAGAGACAGAGACAGAGAGAGAGAGAGAGAGCGCGCGCGCGCGCTGAGGCTGGCCACGAACCCGGATACTCTGGTCTCCGCCGCCCAAAGTACTGGGATTACAAGCGTGCGCCACCACAACCGGCGTATTAAAAAGTTTAAAGACCTCTTTTGTACCATACCAAGGGAGAGTGGAATAGCTGACTGGAGACTGCATGAGTGGCAAAAACTAACTTTTTACTATCTGACTATTTACAAAAAAAGTTTACCAGCCCCTGTTCCAACATCCATGGGTCCTTTGAGGGGTTTGTCTATTGTTCCCATATGAAAAGTTCATTAATAAGTTTTTTCCTCCTGCCTTCCAGAAAACTTCAAGTAGAATTTGTTAATCTGACAGTGGCATTATAGAATTGATACTCAATAACAACTCTACATGGAAGGAGCAAGAATTATGGAGTGGGGAAAAAAATTTGACTTCTAATATAATTTTATCTTTCTTTTCTCCCCCTGGGGTAATGGGGCATTCTACCTCTGAGCTACATCCCCAGCCCTTTAAATTTTTTATTTTGTTTTGAAACAGGGTCTCACAAGGTTGCTCAGACTGCCCTCAAGCCTGCAATCCTCGTGTTACAGCCTCCCGAGTATTGGGATTACAGGTGCATGCCACCACATCTGGCTATAATTTTATCTTGAGATTTGATTCTAAGTATTTTAAAATTAATAAGCCATGCATAAACTCTTAGTATTTAAAATAGGGATGGAGGTATAGTTCAGTGGTAGAGTACATGCTTAGCTTACACAAGGCCAGGGTTTGAGCTCCAGTACCAATAAATACACGATAAACTGGAAATTACCATTTCTTTGTACATGCCAGAAAATAAGAGATTGTTGTATTAATTTAAAATGGAAATTTAAGCCAGGCATGGTGGTGCATGTCTGTAATCCCAGTACTTACTTGGGAGGTTGAGAAAGGAGGATCACAGGTTCAAGGCCAGCCTCAGCAAGTAGTGAGACTCTCATCAACCTAGCAAGACCTTACTTCAAAATAAAAATAAAAAATAGGGCAGGGGGTGTAGCTCGGAGGTAGAATGCCCCTGGGTTCAATCCTCAGTACCCCCCCAAAAAGAAAATGTAAATTGGACAACTACAGAAATGTCTGATTAATATTTGGAAATAAGACCCTAAGATACTTTTTCCTTGCTTCATATATAGTACTACAGAAAAAGTGAACAATGACAATCAATAATAATTGGAATTTAAACAAATCATGAACCTACTGTAGGCTGCTTGTGCAAATCCAGTAGTTCACGTACATGACTCCGAAGCATGTTCTGACACTTCCACATTTCATTGAGAGCTCTATAAAGACATGAATATGAAAAAATACATTACTTAGCAAAAGTGAAAACTATTCCACTTTATAACTTTCTCATTGCATGGCATATATACACTATTTTCCAACATCCACATAAAACTTATTTATTTTTGCAGTACTGGGGATTGAACCCAGGGGCATTCTACCTCCAAGCTACACCCCCAGCCCCATTTTTATTCTTTATTTTTGAAGCAGGTTCTCAGTAAGTTGCACAGGGCCTAAGTAGCTGAGGCTGGCTGCGAAGCTGCAATCCTCCTGTCTCAGCCTCTCAAGTACTGGCATTACAAGCGTGCACGACCACGTGCGGCTCTACATAAAACTTTAAGCAACAATTTATTAGGATTTAAGACAGTATAGTATAAAGCTAAATAGAAGGTTTTTCATAAGAGGGTTGTTTTGTTTTGTTTTTTGGGGGAAGTACTGGGGATTGAACCCAAGGGCATTCTACCCCCCAAGCTACACACCCAACCCAATTTTTTTTGGCAGTACTGGTGACTGAATCCAGGGGGCAGTCTACCTCTAGGCAATACTCCCAGCCCTATTTTTTATTCTTTATTTTGAAACAGGGTCTCACTAAGTTGCGGAGGCCTCACTAAGTAGCTGAGGCTGGCCGCGAACCCGGATCCTCCAGTCTCAGCCTCCCAAGTACTGGGATTACAAGTGTGCGCCACCATGCCCAGCTTTTATCTTGAATTTTGAAATAGGGGCTTGCTAAGTTGCTGAGTATGGTCTAGAACCTAGGATCCTCCTATCTCAGCATCCCAAGTACCTGGATTACAGACAAGTGTCACCATGCCTGGCTTCATAAGAGGAATTTTTGATTTTCATTTTCATGTGGTGCTACAAATGGAATTCAAGGCCTCATGAATGCTACACAAGAACTCTACCACTCAGAGCAAATATTTGAGATCAGAAAGATCAATAGGATCTTGCCAGGAAAATAAAGAGGTAACTAGAAAGTTTTGGTATAATGAAAGATAAAATGTAAAAGTATATGGCACTTATAAGAAAGTAAATAAACATTTCTATGTTTGGAGTACACAGTGTGAGAGGGGAGCATAAGGAAGTTGTAGAATACTGCAGATGACAAAGGCCTTTTAATGCCAGGCTAAGGAATCTATAATGGAGGGACATAGACCACTCAAAAAATGAAATGCCATAGAAATGATGTAGAGTCAAGATGACAAATTTAAATGGATTGTGTTTATTCTAAATTCTTTTCTCTCAATGAATATGGACTTTCTTCTCTCACAAATGCCCTCCATACTTCCTAGAAGACACTTATGAGAAATAACTCTATCTCTGAGTACTCTTTGCTAGGTATTTAGAAATATAAAGGGATATGAAAACCCTAGGCCAATATTTTACCACTTGGAGTGAGCACTAGTAACCACTTGTAAAGCTTTTGAAAAATGATGGCTAATGCCGCCTGATATGATACATCAAGGACACAACATTATCTTCAAAGAATTCCTGTGGAAAATGCATGACTATGACCTAATAATGAACAAACAGAAGAACCCAAATTGAGTCCACATTATATAAAATAATTGGCCTATGTAATATTCTTCCAAAAATCATCAAAGTCATAGAAGATAAAGATTAGGCAATGATTCCAGATTAAGAAACTAGAGATAATTAACTAAATATGTAATCTTAGATGGGGGGGATAGCCATAAAGAACACTATATGTATGGTCAATTGAGGAAATCTGAATATACAGTGGTTAGACAATAATATTATATTAATGTTAATTTTTTTATTTTGATAAGGTTCCAGAAGAAAACATCCTTGTTTATAATAAATCAACACAGCCAGGCATGGTGGCGCATGCTTGTAATCCCATTACTTGGGAAGCTGAGACAGGAGGATCGCAGGTTCCAGGCCAGCCTCAGCAACTTAGCAAGGCCCTCGGCAACTTAGTGAGACCTTGTTTCAAAATAAAAAAATAGAGCTGTAGGTGTAGCTCAGAGGTAGAATACCCTTGGGTTCAATCCCCAGTACCAAAAATTAATAAATAAATGAAATAAATAAAAATAAAAACAAGCCCGGTGTGGTGGCACATGCTTGTAATCCCAGTACTCGGGAGGCTGAGACAGAAGGATCGCAGGTTCGCGGCCAGCCTCAGCTACTTAGTGAGGCCCTCTGCAACTTAGTTTTGTTTATTTATTTATTCATTCATTCATTCATTTATTTATTTATTTATTTATTTTTTGGGCAGTACTGGGGATTGAACCCAGGGGCATTCTATCTCCGAGCTACACCCTAATTTTTTTTAGTCTTTATTTTGAAACTGGGTCTCACTAAGTTGCAGAGGCCTCACTAAGTAGCTGAGGCTGGCCGTGAACCCGGATCCTCCGGTCTCAGCCTCCCAAGTACTGGGATTACAAGCGTGTGCCACGACGCCCGGCCCTCCGAAACTTAGTAAGACCCTTTTCAAAATAAAGAATAAAAAATAGGGCTAGGGGGTATAGCTTGGAGGTAGAATGCCCCTGGGCTTAAACACCAGTACTGTCAGAAAATAGGGCTGGGGTGTAGCTCAGAGGAGAATGGTTCAAATCCCCAGTACCCTCCCCTACCAAAAAAAAAAAAAAAAGAAACAAACCAAACCAAACCAAACCAAAAAAACCTGGGCTGGGGGTATAGCTCAGAGGTTAGAATGCCCTGGGATCCAATCCCCAGTCCCCCCCCCAAGAATTTTATATACATATCCATAAAATTATATAATTTATGTATATATATATATATATATATATATATTTACATTTATATACAATAAAGTTGAAATCCTAATTCAAAATTCATTTTAGGGGGGTGGTGCTGAGGATTGAACCCAAGGGAATTCTACCTCTGAGATACACCCCCAGACCAATTTTATTTTTCATTTGGAAACAAGGTCTCGCTAAGTTGCTCAAGAAGGCTGCAATCCTCCTGTCTCAGCCTCTCAAGTACTGGGATTACAGTTGTGTGCCACCAGGACCAGCTCAAAATTCTTAATGACAGGACTAATTTACTGTGTGTGTATTTAATTCACAAATATCAATTACATATATTTAGGGTACAAAACATGTCTTTACATATATGTATACGCATACACACATACATACATACACACACTGACATTTACTTTTTAAAAAGCCAAAATGGAATGAGCACACATGCTGGTTGGTCTGGGACAGTTTCAGTTAATGCCAATGCCAAGTATTCAAGCAAACAAAAAAAAAAAAATTGGGGGGGGTGGTACTGGTATTGAACCCAGGAATACTCTACCACTGAGCTACACCCCATCCCCTTTTTATTAGAGACAGGGACTCCCTAAATTAGAGGATGGCCTAGAGCTTGTGATTCTCCTGCCTCGGTCTCTAATCCCTCTAACTGGGATTACAGACCTGTACCTCCACACCCAGCTCCAGCAAAACTATTAAAGGTGACCCCTCCCTTTCAATCTTAAAAATATTCTTGTTAAGGCTGGGCGTGGTGGCACATGCCTGTAATTCCAGTACTGGGAGGCTGAGACCAGAGGATCCCAGATTTGAGGACAGCCTCAGCAACTTAGTGAGACCCTGTTTCAAAAAATAAAATTGGGATGAGGGTGTAGCTTGGAGGGTTCAATCCCTAGTTCCACAAGAAAGAAAATTTTTTGTTCAATAATCACATAATTATCCTATACAGAGTTGATTAGGACATGTTCTCTAAAGAACCAGTACTAATTTCTTAGGTTTAGTACTTAAGTCTGGAAGGATAAAGGCCAATCGTATAATTGTGACGCCCATCACAGGTATTTTGACATGAGGGCTTTGTTGAATCTCTGAAACTGTATTACAATGCAGTTGCAAAATTCTTATGAAAATAGGAATATCTTTGCTGTTGACTTATCTGAATTTAAAGCATAACTTCTTCCAAATATTTGCCTTGGATTTTGATTCAAATAGAACCAACAACCCCATCAACAATTAATTAGGTAAGATGAAGTAACTGTATGAAATCTTCAGGAAATAATTCAGTCATTTGAAAAGTAACTTACTTAACAGCATTTGGATCCAAACTAGCATATAAATAATATAAGCACTTCATTCTCTCTTCTGTTTCCAGATTGTGGGGCACAAGATACTGAGCAAAGATTTTTTCTACCAACAGTCTAGAAAACAAGAAATCCCCCCCAAATACAATTATTCCATTTTCAAGAGGTAATAGTCATTTTAACCATTCTGTACAAAGATATTAAACCAATGGGGATAGCTATGTGTGCACGTACAATGGAAAACATTAGTAAACGATCAGTTCCTTCCCTTGGAAGAGTTTTAGTACAGTTATTTTTAAATTTAGAAACATGATTTCTACTTGTGGCTTTAATTTATAATCTGTCATTATAAAACATGTTCTAGAATGGTTAAATGTTATTCCTTAAAATAGGATGCTAGGCTGTTCCACCTATTCTTCAGCAGTCCAAAACTATAACAAATTAGTTAAAAATATTTAAGCTATGATGCAAGTATAGCCAATTCTTAAGAAACTCATTAAATTCCTCTGATTACAGTTCAGTTCCTTTCCCATGTTTTCATGTTGTAAAAACAGAAGAATCTCTTTTCATATTACTTCCTGAAAATGTACACATTTTATTTTCCTTCTCTCCACAATCTAAATTCCTTACAAACACTGGAATATCCTTCTTGCTAAGTTTATGCCTACTATTCAGTACAACTTGAAAAAGAAAACACAAGTCTTCGTTAACCAATAAAATATATACCCAGTGTTGCCTAAGAAGTCACTCTAATGTAATAAAATATTGCAATGTATTTTACAAAAACCAAGTATCATGAGCACAACACAATATAGGATGGTAAGTATCATTCAGAAGATGAAAAGAAGTTAGTAATTACTGTATTGGTAGTTATAGTGTTACAAAAAGGAAAAGGAATAACTAGGAGTTATCAAACATTGCTCTACTGAAGGCTTTAAGCCAAGGTGCTTTACATTCATTATTTTATTTAATCCACATGACAATCCTGAAGGGAGGGCATTATTATTCCTCATTTTTATGTAAAACTGAGGTGTGCAAAAGTGAAATCATAAGGGGCAGGGTGAACAATTAGTCTCTGGTCTGCCCAACTACAAAATTCATGCCTATTTAATTATTATTATGCTACCTCACAATCTTGAATAGTATCTTATTTAAAAACAGTACGTTGAATACGCAGAAAGTGATTTCTAAATTTAGAAATAAATTAAGTAGAAACAAATATTTTAAAAATAACATGTTTTACATCCAATCATTCTAGCAACATATTAAGACTCACTTGTCATCAATACTGTTCTGATAATAAATATGCAAAAGTTTGTCCTTAATCCAGCTGACTTTCTCTGCAGCTTCCTTTCCTGCTTCACCATGAAGACAGTATTTCTTATAAAGCTGAGCCAGACCCATCATAGCTTCTTTTCTTACTCGCCACTAGAAAGTATAAAATTCATTAGATGAGCAAGATACCAAACTGTATAATAATCTGCAAAAACTGTCATGGCTTTACTAGGTCTTAATGTGTGCATATATACATATAGCAGCATAATATTTCTTTTCAGAAGAGGCTTTACCAACCATTTTGAATGTGTTCCTAGTCAGACACCAAACTATAGAAATTTTCCAGTGCAGACACTACTAAATGAGCTGCTGATTTTTTATTTCCCTCAAAGTCAAACAATAGTAAATTTTATAGACCATTTCATTCAATTCTCTCTAAAAACATGATGGCCTAGTTTGAGAAGTGATTAAATGTAAAAGACAAATGTATTAAATTCACTCTACAAACAAAAGCTCAATTCAACTCTTTGAAACTCCAAAACATTAATATGAGTGACATTTTTCTAAGAGGATATTATACAAGTGGCAATAACTTAAATGGGAGGAAAACAATATCAACCAACCACTAGGTGGAGAGTCATTTTATTTAAAACCAAAAGAACAGATTTTAAAAGTTAGATTTAGGCCGGGCATGGTGGCACATGCTTGTAATCCCAGTACTTGAGAGGCTGAGACAGGAGGATTGCAGGTTCAAAGCCAGCCTCAAAACCAACTGTTTCTCTACCCAGAAATTATAGCTAAACTACTTGTTTCCAGAGGACAGCTGTTTTTCAACAATGCCAAATAAAATGACACACTGCAAGGCAATTGTTAAAGACATTAGCAAGTAGATGCCTCATCAGCCTGGTTTGCATGTCTGTCTCTTGTTCATAGTTGGCAGCGCTGTTCCTTAGCAACTGCTACTGCTGTTCTTAGCATTACTTTTCCTTACCAATCCATTTTCCTAACTATATCCAACGGAGGAAATAACAAAAGAAAGTAAACAAACACATAATTATTTCTGCCCTTAGTTTGGCATAGCATTTGGCATCACTTTGTTAGGAAGTGTGATAATGCTTTAGTTCAATGTATGACAGACCCAGCTAAAAGATATGAGTTAGTACTAACTGAAAATGTTAAGTCTAATAAATATAGATGATCAATTACTATTCTTTTCAAATTTATCATGAGAAAAGACAGAATGAAACTTTAATTTACCTGTTCTTTTAGAAAAGAATGCTAAAAGCCAGACGTGGCAGCGCACGCTTGTAATCCCAGTACTTGGGAGGCTGAGACAGGAGGATCCGGGTTTGTGGCCAGCCTCAGCTACTTAGTGAGGCCCTCCGCAACTTAGTGAGACCCTGTTTCAAAATAAAGAAAAAAAAAAAGGACTGGGGTGTAGCTCGAAGGTGGAATGTCCTTGGGTTCAATCCCCCGTACCACTAAAAAAAGAAAAGAATGCTAAAGAAACCCATGCTTAAAATCGGAAAAGCTCTAGAATCCAATGTATTCATTCATAAAGATAATTAAAAGACATATCAGAAACATGAAAATCAATAGCTTTTTATTTAACATTGTTTTTTTTTCTGGCGGTAACGGGGATTGAACCCAGGGGCATTCTACCTCCGAGCTTCACCCCCAGCCCTATTTTTTATTCTTTATTTTGAAACAGGGCCTCACTAAGTAGCTGAGGCTGGCCATGAACCCAGATCCTCCTGTCTCAGCCTCCCAAGTACTGGTATTACAAGCATGCGCCACCACACCCGGCTATTTAGCATTGTTATTAATCTGATTTTCACACATAAAAGCTTTGACTGCTCTTATGGAATAATAATTTTTTTTTAGTGCGTGTGGTATGTAGGATTGAACCCAGGGGCATTCTACCTCCAAGCTTCACCCCAGCACTATTTTTGTTTGTCTGTTTGTTTTGAAACAGGGTCTCTCCAGGTTACTGAGAATCTTGTTATTTGCTGAGGCTGTCCTCGAACCTGCGTTCCTCCTAGTCTAAGGCTCTCAAGTGCTATTCCCAGCTGGAATAATAATTTTTATTATAGAAAATAATACTGATTGTACTTAGCAAACAATTTAAACGCAGTAAATTTGAAAGAATAAAATTCCTCAGATTTTACCCGTTTATCCAGTGTTCTTTCCCGTACAAATCCAAGCAACTGATCATTTACTAAGGTCAGGTCTCTCTTGGCAGCTGTTATTATAGTAACAATAACGTCATGACGAATAGCTTCTTCTGGGTCATGTGATCTAACCTTCAAATATTCTGTAATAAGAAAAAAAACTTAAGGTAAATGTTAGGTATGTAATTGGTCATAACTCAGAATGACAGAAAAGACTTATATTTTAAGCTTTTGTTCACACTGAAATAATGTCTGTAAAATGTAGCATGACTTAAAATCATTTTTAGGACAGCAGTACTCTGTAATAATCAAAACTACTTGTTATTACATAGCACATCATAGTAACGCATTGGAGTGGAAAAGTTGAATCCCAACACAGTATCAGATGTACATAGGTTGAAATTGCAGTTACAAATGGAAAGACTTGAAGTTAGTGGATAGTTATATACCTGGGGCATTATATGATAAAAATCCAGCCGGATGTGATGATGCATGCTTGTAATTCCAATACTTAGGAGGCTGAGACAGGAGGATCGCAGGTTCAAAGCCAGCCTCGGCAACTTAGGCTTTCAGCAACCTAGTGAGACCCTGTTTCCAAATAAATAAAATCGGGTTGGTGGTATAGCTTGGAGGTAGAATGGCTCTGGGTTCAATCCCCAGTACTCCCCCAAAAAAATCCAGAATATTCTATAATCATTTCAAAAAATTCCTGAACAGTTTACAATACAAACTCAATGAAAGGAAAAATGTTATTACTTCTGTGCTTTTTGGTAAACAATAGGATTTTGATAGAAGCCACTTATTTGCTACAATCAAATAGGTTTAAATGCTCTATGTGAGTGTAAAGAGAAATTGTAGTCTAATCCACAAAATAACCACTTTTTGATTACTATACTTAATTATACAGATATAATGATTTGTATCTCCTTAAACTATGATTTCTTTTTTTGTGTGTGTGGTACTGGGATTGAACCTAGGGGCATTCTACCTCGAGCTATACCCTCAGCCCTATTTTTTATTCTTTATTTTGAAACAAGGTCTCACTAAGTTGTGGAGGGCCTCACTAAGTAGCTGAGGCTACCTGCAAACCTGTGATCCTCTGTCTCAGCCTCCCAAGTACTAGGATTACAAGAGCGTGCCACCATGCCCAGCCTAAACTATGATTTCTTTTTTTGTTTTTCTTTGACACTGCTTTTCTATGGCACTGTTTTTCTTTGGCACTGAAATTTCTAGAAAGTTCCAAAGAATCAAAACATGAAGATTTCAAATGTAATTTTATTTTATAAACATGAAATCATTTCCCAGTCCATGACAAATAGAGATCCAAACCAAGACCAGAATTAAAACCTATCTGGAAACTGAAGTTAGGTCACAGGCCACATGTAAAAATTATTTGTGTGATAATGCTAATATTTGTAATAAAGGGGATAGCTTACCTGTGAGATCCTTTGCTAAATCTGGGTGATTCATTAAGCAGTGACTGGCAAATTTCACACTTTCTAATCTCACAGGAACGTGAATATCATTAAATCTACATGGAAAATTATTAATAAATATTAATTCTAAAATAAGTATTTTCAAATAAAGTATATCTAACATGTAAATGCTTATAAATAATAGTTACTGATTAGAAAATGTATTGATTATAATGACAGCTAATATGTTTTGATGGAATAATTTAAAGTATAGTAATAAGCTAGAGGTATATAATTTTACAGAAACATTTTCGAACCACAATTTGATTTACCATTCTAAAACAAATAAAATAACAATATAACCACTCCCCCACTCAAACTACCCATTTTCTAGACCTAAAAATTTGAGAGGTTAATATTATGATACAAAGAAAACAAAAAATAAATATTCAGAACACAAAATATGCTTAGAAAAATGTTTATAGGAGGAAAGTATTGGGGAATTTGAGTTAGAAAGCAAACCCTTTATAAAAGAAAGATCCAGAAGTTCAAATCAAATGTGTGAGTTATACTGCCTCACCACAGTTTCATCTAACTTGAGCCAACTTGTATTAAAATGCTCTTTTAAGGTCTAGTATAAGAATTCAATTAATATAAAAAAATAAGCTAAGCAACTTAAAATACACTAGACAACTTCTTAAAAAAATTTAATTATTTGCTTATTTATTTTACTTTTTGTGGTACTCAGAGATAGAACCCAGTGATGTTCTACTAGCAAGCTACACCCCTGGCCCTTTCATTAAATTTGATAAATGTCAGCTGGGCGTGGTGGTGCACGCCTATAATCCCAGTACATGGGAGGCTGAGACAGGAGGATTGCAGATTCGAGGACAGCCTCAGCATGTAGTGAGACTTTCATCAACCTAGTGAGACCCTGTTTCCAAATAAAAAATAAAATAGGGCTGGGGGTGTAGATAGGAGGTAGAATGCCCCTGGGTTCAATGCCCAGTGACATACACACAGACACACACACATGTGATAAATGTCTATGGCCTCTTACTTTCTTATCTAGATAATTTTCGTATTTTAATGAAATCATGTTTAGATTTATAATTTTATAAGTGCCAGTGGAAAAGAATTAAATATTATTTACTATTAAGTATACTACAAATTATCAAACCATTTAATACACAAGGAAAATAATACAGAACACATAAAGTATTACTTCCTTATTTCTATGAATTAGCGATGCATCAACTGGAGGTAGGAGTGAATACAAAATGATGAATGTTAAGAAACCCATTATGGCTGATTTCGATTTTATAACTAAAACAGGTGAAAAATAAAGTCTTGCAGTTTTTGTAATAAATACTGATGTCAATCACTAGGAAAGGGAATTCCTCTTCTGTATCCCTCTAAATACTGTTGCTTCATTGCCTCTATATAACTCTTATGGAGTCAAGTATAATTACTCAAATATTAAACATTTATTTCTATTAACACTTCTGAAATGGCTTGTTCTGAGCAAGTAACTAAGACATAATTAGGTCATTGTAAGAGGTTTGTCAGAACCTAGGATTATAATAAGGCCTATTATAATGAATTTAAGAAAAATTCTGAGTCAAATTTCTAAATTAGTTGATCTAAACAATGCTGAATCTCAAATGTTCCCCAGAATACTCAAAATAAATATCTACTTTTCAATCAACTTTTAAATGAAATACAAGAAGGAATTTAATAAATTTCATAACCTGAATTCAATCATTCTAAGTACTTAAAAGGAAACATTAAGAAGTATGAGTTAACACCAGTAATTTTTTTTAATAGTACTGAGGATTGAAGCCAAAGGCATTCTACCTCTGAGGCAATCCCCCAGCCCTATTTTATTTATTTTTTAAACAGGGTCTCATTAAGTTGCATAGTGCCTCACTAAGTTAGCTGAGACTGGCCAAGAACCTGCGATCCTCCTGTCTCAGCCTTCCAAGTACTGTGATTACAGGAGTGTGCCACCACCTCACAACCTAGCCTGAGATGCTATTTCAAAACAACAAATTGGAGCTGGGCATGGTTGTGCATGCCTCTAAGTTCATACTTGGGAGGCTGAGACAAGAGGATCACAGATTCGAGGATAATCTCAGCAAGAAGTGAGACTCTCAGTAACCTAGTGAGACCTGTTTCGAAACAAAAAATAAAAAAGGGCTGGGGGTATACCTTGGAGGTAGAATGTCTCTGGGTTCAATCCCCAGTTCTACCAAAATAAAATAAATTAAAATCGGGCTGGGGTGTGAATTGAAGATACATATAATTAGTTATAGTACTAGATTTTTCAAACTGGATTGGCAGATTTTCACCTCCATAATCTACTTAAAAATCTCAAGATTCAACACATCCTGAGATGGAGAATAAATAGGTATTTGTTCCAATATTCTTTTTAACCTATGTGTTACATGGTTAAATAAGCTTTCTTTATTAAAAAAATTATATTACAATTTATACTTTAAGAAAAATTACAACATAGATGGCTATGAAACCAACATCAGTGAAAGTTTTGGGACTTGTAGTTTTAATAAAATGAACCCTACTGACTACCTTTCAAAATGTAGAAGTCTAAAATTCATGTTCTCTTACCGTCCAAGAAAACACTGCCAAAGAGGACGATTCTGTGTTGCCAAATCAGAATCTTTAGAGCCAAACAATTTAGCAAGAAGTCGAACAACAGCTAATCGCTCTTCTCCATCATTGCTCTACAAAAGGAAAAGAGAAAATAAATGAAGACTAAGCTTTACTCTACAGATTGTAAAACGCAAAACATTCCCAAGAAGATACATTTTGATATTTCTACTTATAATAATGAGTACTTTAAAATAGCATATGCTTTCATTTACTATGGAGAAATTTATTTTATTCCACGTGAGATAATCTGGTACTTTGATCTTATTTCATACCGTTTCTCCAACTTCTATTTTATGCCTACCTTTACTGCTTATTTGCAATCTACACATTGGTATAGACCTTATACAAATATGAAGATATTACATTCAATTCTAAGATTGTCTAAGAGTCTACAAAAAAATTCTGTGAAGGACAAAGTCACAAAAACTTCCCATCCTAATAAACTTTCTTTATAAGAAATCTGTCCTGCAATTTAAACTACAACATTAATACAGATCAATTAAGGGTTCAAATACAAAGTTTTATCAAGGATCTCCTACTAACTGGAGAACATGACATCATAATTCAGGGAAACTCATTTTAATAGCAGAGCAATAATCACAGGATCTAAAAAGTCAGGTGAATTGAACACTATATAAAAGAAAATCTTAAGTGTCTTTTTAATAAGAATTTGCTATTTCCTTTAAAAAGAACCAATATAAGCTAAGAAAACTGTGCTCTAGTTTCACTAGTGATATTGCATCTTAATATGAATTTTTTTTTTTTGCAGTACTAGGGATTGAACCCAGGGGCGTTCTACCTCCGCGCTACACCCCCGGCCCTATTTTTTATACTTTATTTTGAAACCGGGTCTCACGAAGTTGTGGAGGGCCTCACTAAGGAGAGAGAGAGAGAGAGAGAGAGAGAGAGAGAGACAGGGAGAGAGAGAGAGAGAGAGAGAGAGCGAGCGCGCTGAGGTTGGCCACGAACCCGGATTCTCCGGTCTCTGCCTCCCAAAGTACTGGGATTACAAGCGTGTGCCACCACACCCGGCTAATATGAATTATTTTAAAACTGTATGGACTGCCAGGCATGTTGGCACATGCCTGTAATCCCAGTACTAGGGAGGCTGAGAAAGGAGGATCACAAGTTTGAGGTCAGCTTCAGCAACTTAGTGAGTCCCTATTTAAAAAAAGAAAAAAAAGAACTAGGAGTGTAGTTGAGAGGAATCAATGTCCCTGGGTTCAATTCCTAGTACCACAAAAAAAAAAAAAAAAGAAGGAAAGCATGGAATGTCTTTTAAAAATTACATATTCAAAAAAGCCGGGCATTGGTGGCACACAGTTGTAATCCCACTACTTGGGAGGCAGGAACAGGATTATAGGTTCTAGGCCAGTCTCAGCAATTTAGTGAAGCCCACTGCAACTTAGTGAAACTCTGTTTCAAGAAAAAAAAAAATAAAATAGAGCTGGGAGTGTAGCTCAGAGGTAGAATGCCCTGGGTTCAATCCCCAGTACCACCAAAAAAAGAGAAAAAAAATGTGTTTGTGTGTGTGTGTGTGCATGTGTGTATACAAGAAAATAAATCTAATATCTGAAAGCAATTACTCATTTTTTTAGGGGTTCAAATACAATATTTGTCAACCCAGGCGTGGTGGCACACACTTGTAATTCCAGTACTTGGGAGGCTGAGATGAGAGGATCCGGTTTCTCAGCCAGCCTCAGCTACTTAGGGAGGCCCTGTGCAACTTAGTGAGACACTGTTTAAAAATAAAGAATAAAAAAAATAGGGCTGGGGGATGTAACTCGGAGGTAGAATGCCCCTGGGTTTGATCCCCAGTACCACACACACAAAAAATACAATGTTTGTCAAAAGCAATACCTGATACTCAATAAACAAATCTTTGTGGGAAAAGACAGAAGTTAAAATAGAATAATTACCATGGAATATAATCTTTTCCTTATATTTTATTTTAATTTTTGGTGGTGGTGCTGGGGATTGAGCCCAGAAGCATTCTACCTCTGAGCTATACCACCATCCCCATTTTTTCTTTTTTTCTTGTGGTACCAGGGATTGAACCCAGGGGCATTCTTCCTCCGAGCTACACCCTCAGCCCTATTTTTTATTCTTTATTTTTGAAACAGAGCCTCGCTAAGTTGCGAAGGGCCTTGCTAAGTAGCTGAGGCTGGCTGCGAATCTGTAATCTTCCTGTCTCAGCCCCCCAAGTACTGGGATTACAAATTTGTAATCCTGGCTAAAATTGGGCTTTTATTACTTTTCCTTCCCTTTTTCTCTTTTCTTTCTTATAAATATTTTAACTCTCAGGAACAGGGGTTTCCTGGGTAACACAGACACATTTATATCAAACATGTAAATATGAAAATTATATCCAGCTTTAAAACAATTATGAATGACAAAATTATTTTCTTTGATAACGTTTTTCTCAAGCACAATGACAATAATGCTGAGTGGTGTTGCTTTTTTTTTTGGCGGTACCAGGGATTGAACCCAGGGGCATTCTACCTCCAAGCTACACCCCTGGCCCGATTTTTTATTCTTTATTTATTTTTTATTTATTTATTTTTTGTGGTACTGGGGATTGAACCCATGGGCATTCTACCTTCGGGCTACACCTCCAGCCCTATTTTTTATTCTTTATTTTGAAACAGGGTCTCACTAAGTTGCAGAGGGCCTCACTAAGTAGCTGAGGCTGGCTGCGAACCTGTGATCCTCCCATCTCAGCCTCCCAAGTACTGGGATTACAAGCGTGCGCCACCACGCCTGGCTTAAAATATTTTATTATTATTTACACAGTATTAAGCTTTAAAGAGTATAAAGCCTTAAAAAGCATGAATTTATCTAATATAGACAAACATGAAGCTCAATGGCTTTGTGTTAGATAACCTGTGCTAAAAGAGACCCCATAAACAAAATTAACTGAATATGGGATAACTTTTAAAAAAAACAGAATCAAGATATTTATGATTGGGAAGCTGAGACATCAGGATCACAGGTTTGTGCCCAGCCCCAGCAATTTAGTGTGGCCCTTGGCCAATTGTGAAATCCTGTATCAAAATAAAAAAAAGTGCTGGGGATGGTATAGCTCAGAGGTAGAATGCCCAGGGATTCCAATCCCAGCACCACCACCAAAAAAAAGATATTTTTGAAAAACTTCATATTCATATACCTTTAGAGCATGGTTAAGAAATCAAATTGTGCCGGGCGTGGTGGCGCACGCTTGTAATCCCAGTACTTTGGGAGGCGGAGACCGGAGGATCCGGGTTCGCGGCCAGCCTCAGCTCGCTCTCTCTCTCTCTCTCTCTCTCCTTAGTGAGGCCCTCCCTCCGCAACTTCGTGAGACCCAGTTTCAAAATAAAGTATAAAAGATAGGGCTGGGGGCGTAGCGCGGAGGTAGAACGCCCCTGCGTTCAATCCCCGGTACCGCAAAAAAAAAAAAAAAAAAGAAATCAAATTGTATCAAAGAAGAGAGGTCAGTATACAAAGTAAAGGAGTAACTGGAAGTGTGATAAACCAAAAAGCTCGTAACTCATTTAGGAAGGTGCTACTACTAAGTTCTAGCCATTCTCTTGTCATGTAAGAAATAAGGGCTTGGTGGTGCCCAATCTGATCCCCCGCACCGCCCCAGCACTGGGAATTGAACCCAGGCGCACTCTACCATTGAACCATATATGCAGCCCTTTTTGTGTGTGTGTGGTACTGGGGACTGAGCCCAGAGGCATTCTACCTTCAAGCTATACCCCCAGCCCAATTTTATTTCTTATTTGGAAACAGGGTCTTGCTAGGTTGATGAGTTTCACTACTTGCTGAGGCTGTCCTTGAACCTGCAATCCCTGACTCAGCTTCCCAAATACAGGGATTACAGGCGTGCGCCACCACGCCCGGCTATATGCAGCCCTTTTTATTTCTTTTTCCAGTACTGGGGATTGAACCAGGGGCAGTCTAGCTCCGGGCTACACCCACAGCCCTATTTTTTTATTCTTTATTTGGAAACAGGGTCTCACTAAGTTGCAGAGGGTTTCACTAAGTAGCTGAGGCTGGCCATGAACCTGTAATCCTCCTGTCTCAGCCTCCCAATTACTGGGATTACAAGCGTGCGCCACAACGCCCAGCTAAGCCCTTTTTATTTCTGCGACAGGGTGTCACTAAATTGGCTAGCCTCAGCCTTCTGAGTAGTGGGGATTATAGGCATGTGCCACCTCATCAGGCCAGATCTTAATTTTGTTAAAAAGCAAAAGAACACATCTGAATTTTTAAACAAATATCTCTTGATTTTTAAATCCATTCTTTCACTGTTAGAAACCAAAAAAGAGAAAAAAAATCTCAACATGAGATTTTAAAATATGATATATCAAATAAAACCTACTTTTAGTCTGGTTTATAGATTATTAGTTTATTAGCACCTCTGCATTAGCTAAATGAACCTATAGAATGGGGGATACAGAATATCCACTATAACTTAGCTTTCCTTAGTTTACATTAAGCACACAAATGGAAATCTAAAAGATTAGTTCCCAGTCCTTCCTACCATTCTATCACAGTAGTCTTGTTAACAGTTAAAGAGCCTTGATTATACATATTCTGACTCTAGTAATAGATTGAAGGCTAGCGTTATAATGACTTAGGCTTAAAAATAAATTTAGTATAGAACTGTCTTTATACTGTTGTTAAAAAACTGCAATGACTATAGTAATGGTAAGTTTTTTTTGGTGCAAAATTATTTGATGTCTCTGATATAAAGATGTTATTAACTATGCCAAAGTGAATAAAAGCCAAAACAAAATCTTGTTTTATAGATAACATTTTTCTTTTTCTTTTTTTTGGCAGTACCGGGTATTGAATCCAGGGCATTCTACCTCTGAGCTACACCCCCAACCCTATTTTTTATTTTGAAATAGGGCCTAAGTTGCGGAGGGCCTAAGTAGCTGAGGCTGGCCGTGAACCTGGATCCTCTGGTCTCCGCCTCCCAAGTACTGGGATTACAAGTGTGTACCACCACACCCGGCCAAGATAACATTTTTCTTACAACCAGACTTTCTCATAAGAAAACTTTTTTTTTTTTTGCAGTACTGGGGGTTGAACCCAGGGGCATTCTACCTCTGAGCTACAATCCCAGACCTATTGTTTTCCTTTATTCTGAAACAGGGTCTCACTAAGTTGCAGAGGGCCTCACTAAGTAGCTGAGGCTGGCTGCAAATCCGGATCCTCTGGTCTCAGCCTCCCAAGTACTGGGATTACAAGCATGCGCCACCATGCCTGGCTAAGAAAACTCTTAATAATATCATGTGGTTTATACTATAAAGAGCAAAGCTTATAATAAAGACACTGTGCATATTCTTCATAATTTAATTAAGTTTTGGGTAAAATATTTCACCTTAAGTTTCTCATCTCAAAAATAAAAAATGAAGCTGGGCTTGGTTGTGTATACCTGTAATCACAGTACTTGCAAGACTGAGACAGGAGGATTGCAGGTTCGAGGACAGCCTAAGCAAGTAGTGAGACTCATCAACCTAGTGAGACGCTGTTTCAAAATAAAATAAAAGCCAGGCATGGTGGCAGACGCCTGTAATCCCAGTACTTGGGAGGCTGAGACAGGAGGATCGCAGGTTCGTGGCCAGCCTCAGCTACTTAGTGAGGCCCTCTGCAACTTAGTAAGACCCTGTTTCAAAATAAAGAATAAAAAATAGGGCTGGGGGTATAGCTCGGAGGTAGAATGTCCCTGGGTTCAATTCCCAATACCACTAAATAAATAAATAAATAAATAAATAAATAAATAAATAAATACATGAATGAATGAATGAATGAATAAATAAATAAATAAATAAATAATAAAATAGGGCTGGGGGTTAGCTCAGAGATAGAAAGCTCTTGAGGTCAATCCCAGTACCACAGTTAAGTTAATTAATTAATTAATTAATTGTTAGTTCTAATTATGTCATAGCTTGAATTAAGGATCAAATAAGATGTCAGATATAAAAATTTTCAAAAAGTATGGATTATAATGTACCAATGGAAGCATATAAAAAAAGTACAGAATATTAAGCAACTGTAAAGTGTTATCTTCTACAGTTCAGTTAAGATGGAAGATTGTGTCAGAGTTTTTTATTTTTTCAGAAATTATGAACTCCTTGCTACGTTGGCTATAAAAATTACATACATTCTCAAGTCATTCAAGAAAATTTCTGTCTATATACTATAAAAGGGTCATAGGCCAGGCATGGTGGTGCATGCCTCTAATCCCAGTACTTGGGAAGGTGAGACAGGAGGATCGCAGTTTGAGGACAGCCTCAGCAACTTTGGGAGATCCTCAGTAACTTAGTAACACCCTGCTTCAAAGTAAAAAATAAAACAGGGCTGGAGGTGTAGCTTGGAGGTAGATGCCCCTGGGTTCAATCTCTAGTACAAATAAATAAATAAATATCTGACTGAATAAATAAATACAAGGCTAGAGTGTAGCTTGGAGGTAAGAATCACCCTGGGTTCAATCCCCGCACCCGCCAAAAAAATGTTGGGGGTGAGTTGGGTGTGTTGGCGTATACCTATAATCCCAGCATTTGGGAGGCTGAGACAAGAGGATCACAGGTGTGAGGATAAACCTCAGCAATGTATGAGACTCTCAGCAACCTGGCAAGACCCTGTTTCAAAACAAAAAATAAAAGGGCCCAAAGTAGAGCTCAGAGTTAAAAAACCTTTGGGTTTAATCTCCAGTACCAACAAAAAAAGCGTCATAAAATTGTAATTGAGACCCTTTAAGCACTCAATTTAAAAAGTGTTTATGTTTTAAAACATACCTAATCTAAATAAAAATACCATATAACTTAAAAATGCTGTATATTATAAATTTTAAGGATAACAAACCATTGTTCATATCTTTTACTTGTTCACTGTATCAGTAGATATTCAACAAGCAAGTATATTACAATTTTGTAGTGTCTATTTTCCTCTCACCCAGATGAGAGATACTCTTTAACTCAAATGATTAAAAAAGTATACTTTAAATGTAAGGAGATATATTGAACTCACATTTTATTCTTTTATAGAGAAAAACTCTATAATATACATTTTTTCTTTAAAGCTTAAAGGGCTTGAAAATTGGTCAATCCTACCTTCAATTTGAATTCAAGCTGCGGCATGACAGATAATAATAAATGAGGATCTATAGCAAAAAGTTCCTGAATCAGATCAAATACATGTTCTGACAAATCACTTACTGACGATCTTCCCAGCACCAGAACTTGATTGAAAAACTATAGGAGATATTAAAAACAAAAATATGTATCTTATTTAATAACTGGAATACGTTTCTATGAACACTTGTTTTTTAAAAAACAATATTGTCAGGCATTACATATACAACAAAAGGGGATGATACAGAAAAGGTGTTTAAATTACTAATACATAATAGGACAGTCACCTAAATGGCAGAAGAAATAAACTTCCAAATACTATCAAATCATAAATGTTACAGGGAGAATAGTAAAACAAGAATTGGATTGTTGATTGTGTTTCAAATAAGGATATTTTTGAAAATGTTAATTTTCATGAAAATAAAACAATTGAGAGTATAGTTCATTATTGACAATTTTATAGAGCTTATTTCCTTGTTGCAGAAAAACATTTTAAGGTCTCAATTTCTTATTTTATTTAAAAATTACTCTGAAAAAATTGCTCTAATTTTTACATGAGTTTAACAATAGAGTACTTAAATGTGGGGTGTTTGTTCAGTTCTTTTGGTAATTTAGCAAGACCGTTTCAAGAGAAAGTCAAATACATTTTGACTCAGAAGACAATAAGGAGGAAAAGTTGACTATACAGATGTTAGCTGATAAGAGTATTAGAAAAAAAAAAAAAAGATTAAGCTAGGCGTGGTGGCGCACGCTTATAATCCCAGTACTTGGGTTGAGAACAGGAGGATCCCAGGTTCTCGGCCAGCCTCAGCTACTTAGTGAGACCCTGTTTCAAAATAAAGAATAAAAAATAGGGCTGGGGGTGCAGCTCGGAGGTAGAATGCCTGGGTTCAATCACCAGTACCACAAAATAAGAAAAAACAAAGATTATATAATATCAGGAGCACAAATTAAAAGACAGCACCACTCCTATTCCCTCCCCATACACACTTAGAAAAATGTATTAAATTTTAAAATGCTAAAGAGGCAATGGGGCAGGCATGGTGATGCACGCCTGTAATCTCAGTACTTGGGAGGCTGAGACAGGAGGATTGCAGGTTCAAGGCCAGCATCAGCAATTTAGTGAAGCTGTCAGAAACTTAGCGAGACCCTGTTTCAAAATAAAAATAAAAACAGGGCTGGGGGGTGTAGTTCAGAAGTAAAATTTCCCTGAGTTCAACCCCCGGAGCCAAAAATAATAAATAAATAAAATGGCAATGGTATGCAACTGACATAAATATATATTTCTGGTATCATAAACTGACCTATTTCGTGGGGTGGGGGTATAGCTCAGTGACAGAATACCTGTTAGAATATACAGATATATTTCTTTCAAAAAACGACATAAATTATATTAGAAAATACTCGTATCTACTATGGGGGCCTTGAAAAGAACGAGGAAGGCTGTTTTAACCAAACACACACACACGAATAAGCACAGAAATGCTACTTCTAGAAGCGTATGTGAGAACCTATCAGTGATGGTTATTTCTGAGAATTGAGGATAGGTTATTGGAGGTTGAAAGATACTTCAATGTATATTCTTATACTATTTGAAAATATTAATTTAGTAATATAAATAACAATGATACACCATTTATATTAATAAGCCTCACTTTTTGTGTGTGTGTGTGTGGTACTGTGGATTGATCACAGGGTCATTCTACCACAAAGCTACATCCCCAGTCCTTTTTATTTTGAGACAGGGTGTCACTAAGTTGCTGAGAGTCTCAGTATGTCACTGAAGCTGTCCTCGAATCTGCGATCCTTATGTCTCAGCCTCCTAAATACAGGGATTACAGGCATGTGACACCACACCTGGCTCTTACTTTTTTTTTAATATGAGGAAAATAAATATTTAACAGATACATGTTACATTCACAAAGATGATTTGTAAAGGAAAACATTGAAATGAACTTTAATGTAAAATTTAAAGTAGTATTTACAGTCATTCATATTATAAATAAAAAGTCAAAATAAAAATACATATAAATGAAAATGAAACAAAATTTTACATAGAGTTTGTAAAAGATAGATACAAGCCTGGTATGGTGGCGCACACCTGTAATCCCAGTACTTGGGAGGCTGAGACTGGAGGATTGCAGGTTCAAGGCCAGAGCATGGTAATTTAGAGATTTTGTTTCAAAAAGGCTGGAGGCGTAGCAGAGGTAGAATGCCCCTGGATTCAACCCCCGTACCACAAAAAACCAAAAACAACAAAAAAAGTTATGAATATGGGCAAAGGTGTAAAAGAACTAATTGCTATATTGAGGTAGCAGAATTGCAAATGTTTCTTTCCCAAATTGTTTTAAAATTTTTCTTAAAGAATAAACTTTTGTTCAAAAAAATGTTTAAGTATTTATATAATAGCTATTCAAGAAGAAGAAACAGATGGGTTTCAGAACAATGATTTGGAAGACATAAAGTGGAAAAATATTAGATAGAGAGACCCAGATACCTACAGATAAAGATTTGGGGACAAAGTAAAAGAGATTATTAGCATATATGGGATATAATGAGATAAACATAAATACAAATGTAGAAGAGATGGTGGGAGTGGCAGACAAGTTTTCATAAAATAACTTCAACCATCTTGGACGATTTTAAAGTAATGCCAATAGTTTATTATAAAAATACACTGCATTTGTTTCACTTTAATCACATTTTGACATGTAAGTGGCTCTACATGTACACTAAATAGAGAAAAGTATTTTAGTATAAATAAATCTGTATGTGAATGGTCCTAATAAGTAAGTATATGGATTAAGGATTACACAATTATGGAATAAATACAGAGAGAAATACATACATTGGCAATGCATGCCTCAATAGTCTGGACTGTCCTTTTCAATAAGACTTTTGCAAGGTCAAAGGACTGTTTATTTAAGTTCTGAAAAACAATAAAAACATGCAAAGTTACAAATTAATTGGCTAATTTGTGAGACAGCATCATTAAAATACTGCAGTATTCAAATCTACTAAAATTTGAAATAAAAATATAAATGAATTCCATCCAAGGTTTTACCATAACCTCTAGTCAAGTGGTCTTAAATGCAGAAATTACAAATTGAATTCAACAAACCAAAAACTAAAATGTATAAGCCCAAACTGCAACCCTATACTGTTTTCCTAAACTGGAAACAGACCTAAGACTTTTTGGTTTTGATTACCTGTTAACCAGTAAGACCCAGCAACTACAACCACTTTTCCTAAACAAATACACACCTGTATCTATCTAACCCACATACTCAATTTTTCATTGCTTATCAAGGTATGTTCTGAAGAAGAATAAACCTAAAAAGTGTTCCAAAGAAAAAGGCTTTTGATCAATTCTATTTTTGGAATGGTGAATACAATGCCCCTTCTTCAAGTCCCACTACACTGTAACAAATTAAAGCATCTGAGAAGGACTATAGCACTAACACATTTAATTAAAAAAAAAACTGGTTGAAAAGAATTCCTGCCTCGAAGAATACTTGTTAAAATCTTTATACTATGAAGTTTTGGATCATTCATTTACCATCATCTTGTACCTCTCTGAAAAGGAGTTTAGGAAACTTTATAATCTAGGCCAGTGGTCAGCAAACTTTTTACATGCAGAGCCATATACTAAAGACTTTAGGTTTTATGGGTCATATAGTCGCTTCAATGGCAACATAACTGCTGCTATAGTGTGAAAGTAGCCACAAAAAAATAAATACAAACAAATGAGCATGGCTGTACTCCAGTGGTCCCCCCTTTTATCGGAGGGGGTATGTTCCAAGACTCCCAGTAGATGTCTGAAACCAGGGAGAATATTGAACCCATATAAACCAGTTGGGTATGCTTCAGACCTGAAATGTTTCTGATTTTGAATTCTAGAACATTTACATATACATGAGATAGGTTGGGAATGGGAACCAAGTCTAAACATGAAATTCACCTATGTTTCATTTAAACCGTATACATACAACCTGAAGGTAATTTATACAGTATTTTTAGTTTACCTGTTGTTTTTACTATAAATCATCACACATAAGTGGTGGTATCTTCCACATGTGGTGTCGTTAGCACCCAAAACATTTCAGATTTCATAACATTTAGGATATGAGATTTGTGATGCTCAGCCTGTATTTTTTTTTTTTTTTTTGCGGTACTGGGGGATTGAACCCAGGAGGCATTCTACCTCCGAACTCCACTCCCCAGTCCTATTTTTTATTCTTTATTTTGAAACAAGGTCTCAGTAAGTTGCGGAGGGCCTCACTAAGTAGCTGAGGCTGGCCCTGAAACCGGATCCTCCTGTCTCAGCCTCCCAAGTACTGGGATTACAAGTGTGCCACCACACCCGGCCTCAGCCTATGTTTCTTCTTACTCATCTTACAATAGATCTTAGCAACCTAAGCAAATGATTTTTTTCTCACTTTTCCTTATTAGGTCAAACCCCCCTTTTTTTTTTTTGCAGTACTGGGGATTAAACCCAGAAGCATTCTACCTCTGTGCTTACACCCCCAGCCCTATTTTTTATTCCTTATTTTGAAACAGGGTCTCACCAAGTTGCGGAGGACCTCACTAAGTAGCTGAGGCTGGTCACAAACCTGCAATCCTCCTGTCTCAGCCTCCCAAGTACTGGGATTACAAGTGTGCGCCACCACACCCGGGTGTTAGGTCTAAACCTTTTTCCTCAACGGAAGGACTCTATGGCCTCTGGCATATTCCAATTGCCAGAATCACTACTCCAGTGCTTTGGTGTCATTATTAAGTAAAATAAGGGTTAGCCAGGCATGGTAACACATGCCTGTAATCCCAGTCCTTGGGAAGACAATATAGGAGGATCACAGGTTCAAGGCCAGTTTGTAATCCCAGTACTTGGGAGGCTGAGACCAGAGGATCCGGGTTCACGGCCAGCTTCAGCTACTTAGTGAGGACCTCTGCAACTTAGTGAGACCCTGTTTCAAAATAAAGAATAAAAAATAGGGTTGGGGGTGTAGCTTGGAGGTAGAATGCCCCTGAGTTCAATCCCCAGTACCGCAAAAAAAAAAAAAAACCTGTATTAGTAGATCAGAGATACAATTCCCCTGGGTTCAATCCTCAGAACCAAAAAAGGGGGGAGGGTGTTTAAACACAAGCATTGTGATACCAAGCTATCTGATAACCAACTTAATTAAAGGTGACTAATGGGCAGGTAGCATATACAGTATGGATATACTGAACAATAGGATGAATCACACTGCACATGATAAAGGGATAATCTGTGTTGGGCAGGGCCAGGAAGTCAGTGCAAGATTTCATCACACTAGTCAGAATAGTGTGAGAATTAAAACTTATGAATTCTTTATTTCTATAATTTTCCACCTAATGTTTTTGGACCATGGTTGACTGTGGGTAAATGAAAATGTGGAAAGCAAAACCACGGATAAGAGGGAACTACTGTACTTATGTAAATAAGTAATATTTCATATTTTATCCATAAGCCACAGCTTTCTGACCTTTGCTCTAGATTTTATTCCATTGGTGAAAGGATAAGTTAGTTTAAAATTAATATTTGTTACTTCGAAAGGTTTATTTTCCACTCATCAAAATACTGTGTAGCAAGAATATAAAAACCAATTATATTGTCTATTTCCTCTCCATGTTTTTCTCTTATTCTGCCTGAGATATACTCCCTTTTGCCATTCTCTTAAAATTTTTACCAACTATAGATTCTTTCAAATTAATAAAACGCAAAAATATTTAGAGACAAGAATTTAAAATCAATTATGTCTTTTTTAGAATAAATAGATACATTGTTCATCTAACATCTGATAATAGGTTACAGAACCATTAGAGGAAAAGAGCAGGAGGGCAAATATCAACATTGGGGTAGGCTTGAGAAGAGCTCAGTGGTGGAGCTTGTGGGAAGCCAAGTCCTTCAGTTTCTTAGGAGGACCTGGTGGAGAGAAATAGAAAAAGGAAACGGGGAGGAATGATACAGCTCTGACTCATCCTTTTTCCCATAACATTAACCATATAGCTCCCATTTCTGCCCAAATCTTTTTCTGAAAGTACCAAAGAAAAAGATACAATATGTGTTCCGAAAAGAAATTTGCAATCCCAAATTCCACATCTATGCTACAAAAGAAAAATCATTTCTTTTCCAAAGAAAACTAACCAAAAAGACAATATCCCAACCCTTACAATTCCCAGGTTGGTTGTGAGTACACAAAACTTTTCCATCCTCCAGAAAATAAGTAGCACTTAACTGAATGAAAATGTTACATGATATGTTAATCAATATATCTTCCAAAAATAATAGTTACAAGACTAATGTGTGTTACTTTTACCTGGGGCTAGAGAGTGACAAAGAGAACAATTACATGGATTTGCAAATGGTCAAAAGCCAACCATTTACTCATATATGTAACACTACCTTTAAATATTAATCTTTAATATTTTCATAATATACAGACCTTATGTGCAGGTATGAGGTTAATAAGAATGGAGTCCAATAATTCTTGAGTAACTCCATCTCCTTCCATGATGATAGAACTCATCAAGTCTAGCATGTGCATTTGTACCTTCTTATTGTGGCTATTGCTAAAAGAAAGTAAAAAAAATTTGAGGTGTATAAAAAGACAAATTTCCCAGTCTAAAACAATAATCTCAGATACAAAAGGATTTTTACTTGAGGAAACCATGTCAATAATGGCAAAGAAATTCTGGCTGTTGTAAAGTTTTTTTTTTTTCTGATGGTACTGGGAATTGAACCCAAATTCTACCTCCGAGCTACACCCCAAGACCGATTTTACTTCTTATTTGGAAACAGGGTCTCACTATGTTGCTGAGAGCCTCACTAAATTGCTGAGCATGTCCTTGAATCTATGATCCTCCTGTCTCAGCCTCCCAAGTACTAGCATTACAAGTGTGTGCCACCACACCTGGTTTGTTGTAAAGTATTTTACAAAAACAAAAACACCCTAATTTCTAATGAAGTGCATCCATACAATTCACACACATAAACCCAGAACAGAAAGAAAAGACCTATAAAGAACTAGGATTCGAACTACTATAAACAGGGAAATTTAAATCAAGGCTGAAAGACTAAAGTGTCACCTATAACTGTTAAAAAAATTAACTTAAGCTGGGTGTGGTGGCGCATGCTTGCAATCCCAGTACTTGGGAGGTTGAGACAGGAGGATCACAGGTTCGCAGCCAGCCTCAGCTATTTAGAGAGGCCCTCCTTCAAAAAATAAAGAATAAAAAATAGGGCTGAGGGTATAGCTCAGAGGTAGAAAGCCCCTGAGTTCAATCCCCAGTACCGAAAAAAAATTAACTTAAAATAACGAATAAATGAACTGTTTGTCATTTAGTGATAAAATACAAAGAAAAAAATTTTTAAGTTGGTAGGAAAATTGTCATAGGTAGATACACATTTTTCTAAAACTTTGAGAAAGACAACCCTTTTGCATGCCTGCTCCCAAATACCTTGTTTACTTTACAAAACACCAAGATTGTGAAGGATCAGTTGTATAGTTCTCTTTATGTCTGTCTATGTGTATGTGGGTATGGTGGATTGGAGAACTTGATGCAAAATATAAAACAAACCTGAGTACTTGGCTCTGAGATTCACACATAGTTGAGGGTAGGAAAGGAATGGAGAAAAATATGAGAGACTTAAATCTAAATCAGTTAGGGAAGACTTTCATTTTACCCTTGAATCTGTAACAACTAAAAACAACAACATATATGAAACAATAGTTTTCAGATATTGGACATCGTGTACCTTTTGCTGAGAAGGGGAACAAATGAGGTGGACACTACAATTCTCCCAGCTTACTGCTTGGTAATATTCTAGGCTGTAGTGTGGGGAGGGAAACCCCACGGTCTAGGGCGTAGAGCGGAAACCCAGAGGGAAGAAAGCTACTCAGCAAACTCAAAAGAGTTTTCTAGCCGGGCGTGGTGACGCATGCTTGTAATCCCAGTACTTGGGAGGTGGAGACCGTGGCCAGCCTCAGCTACTTAGTGAGGCCCTCTGCAACTTCCTGAGACCCAGTTTCAAAATAAAGGATAAAAAATAGGGCCGGGGGTGTAGCTCAGAGGTAGAACGCCCCTGGGTTCAATCTCCGGTACTGCAAAAAAAAAAAAAAAAAAAAAAAGAAAAAAGAGTTTTCTAGTGCTTAATGATCAGCACATGTATGTGCAGAAATTCCCTTATTTGATCCCTAACTGGACTAGAGGGAATAAATCCTGGAATTTACAAGGGAGTTTAGAAGAGTAATTAGAAGGATATAAACCCATAGATCCAAGAAACTCAATAAGTCCTAAAGCCCAAGGGGTTTGGGGGTACAGGGACTATACCATGATCCATCATAATCAAATTACCTAAAATGAAATAATAAAGAGAACATCTTAAAAGCAGCTTGAGAAAAAAATACATCATATACAGAAGAAAAAAGATTAAAAACAAAATATATCTTGTTAGAAACAATGAAACCCAGAAAAGAATGGAACAGCATCTCTCTCTCTCTTTTTGGTGTGGTACTAGGGATTAAACCCAGGGGTGCTCTACCACCAGGCAATACCTCTAGCCTTTTCTTTTAACTTTTGAGACAGGGTTTTACAAAGTTGCCCAGGCTGGCCTCAAAGTTGCACTCCTACTGTCTCAGTCTCCCAAGTACTGGGATTACAGGCATGCACCACTGTACCCAGCTAACAGTGTCTTTAAACGTACTAAAAGAGGGCTGGGAAGGGAGCTCAGTGGTATAGTGCTTGCCTAACTGGGTATGGAGGCCCAGGGTTCCTACCCCAGTGCTGGAGGGAAGTAAAACTAAAAGGGGAGCAGAAATGTCTATCATCCTGTAACTCTGAATCCTATGAAAACAACTTTTCAAAATTAATGTGGAATAAAAACTTTATCAAAAATACAAAATATGAAGCTACGCGTGGTGGCACACACTTGTAATCCCAGTACTTGGGAGGCTGAGACTGGAGGATCTGGGTTCGCGGACAGCCTCAGCTACTTAGTGAGGCCCTCCGCAACTTAGTGAGACCCTGTTTCAAAATAAAGATAGGGCAGTGGGTGGGGTGTATCCCGGAGGTAGAATGCTCCTGGGTTCAATCCCCAGTACTGCAAAAACAAAACAAAACAAAAACAAAAACAAAAAAATACAAAACATGAAAGAATTCCATTACCAGCAGACCTGAACTACAGGAAATGTTAAAGTCTTTCAGACTGAAGAAAAATTATACCAGATATGAACCTACACCTATGCAAAGGAATGAACACTAAACATGGTAAATGTGTTATTAAGAACCGATCAGCTGGGTACAGTGGTGCCCACCTATAATCCCAGTATTTGGAGTGCTGTGAGAAAGGAGAATTGCAAGTTTGAAACTGGCCTTGGCAATTTATTGAGACCCTGAATCAAAAAAATTTTTTTTTGTGGTATCGGGGATTGAACCCAAGGGCGTTCTACCTCTGAGCTACACCCCTGGCCCTATTTTTTATACTTTATTTTGAAACCGGGCCTCACTAAGTAGCTGAAGTTGGCTGCGAACCCAGATCCTCCTGTCTCCTGTCTCAGCCTCCCAAGTACCGGGATTACAAGCGTGCGCCACCACGCCCGGCCCTGAATCAAAATTTTAAAAATGGAGCTGGGAATAGTGGTACATGCCTGTAATCCCAGTACTGGGGAGACTGAGGAAGGAAGATCGCAGGTTTGAGGCTAGCCTCAGCAACTTGGTGAGACCCTGTTTCAAAATAAACACTAAAATAGGGCTAGGGGTGTAGCTTGGAGGTAGAATCCACTGAGTTCAATCCCCAACACCACAAAAACAAATAAATAAAATAAAATGTGCTGCAAGTGTAGTTCAGTGGTAGAGGGCCCCTGGGTTCTATCCCCAGCACCACCACCAGAAAAACAAAAACAAAACAAAACAACAACAACAAAACAAACCAATCAATAAGATCCTCTTATAAAAGGCAAGTCTTTTGTTAACTCATACCTCATTGTGAGATATTTTAATTAGGTAAACAATAAACAGTCTTCAAATTCAAGAAATAAAAACATTAATAGGATCAAAGAAAAGTATGTGTATGTATAACTAATTCTGAGAGGAAAGAATGCAGAGTGAAAAGGTAGACTTAAGTGGGTAGTTAAGGTCACAGAAGGAGTAGAATGATATCTTCCCAAGTTGTGGTAGGTTATAATGATTTCAAAAGAAAAGCTTCCGAAAATCTGGAACAGTGCCAACAATGGCCACAGATTGTTCCCGTTGTCATAGTACATCCCTTTAAAATGCTGCTCCCATCACAAGATATGGAGTTTCTCTAAACAACCCTTAAATCTGAGTTTGTTTGGTTTTCTCTCTTTGATGGTACTTGGGATTGAACCCAGGGGCATTCTGCCTCTGAGCTACACCCCCAGCCCTATTTTATTTTGAGACAGAGCCTAAGTTGCTGAGGCTGGCCGTGAAATGGTGATCCTCCTGTCTCAGCCTCCCAAGTACTGAGATTAGAGGCATGTACTAACACATCCGGCTTGTCTGATTTTGTTACTGATTTTTGGTACTGGAGACTGAACCCAGAAGCATTCTACCTCCAAGCTACACCCCCAATTCTATTTTATTTTTTATTTTGAAACAGGGTCTGGCTAAGTTGCTGAGGGGCCATGCTAAATTGCTGAGGCTGGCCTCCAACCTTTGATCCTATTGTCTCAGCCTCCCAAGTACTGGGATTACAGGCATGCACCACCACGCCTGGCTGAATCTGAGTTTGTCTATGTGTTTTGCTTGGTCAATGAAACACAGAAGCTATCCGAGGTTTAAAAAGTGCTTGTGGAGTGAGGCTTGCCCTTTCTTGATACTTCTGAAACCTAGTCAGTAGATGAAGAGGCTGGGCTAACCTGCTGAGTAATGAAAGACAAGTGATTCAGTTATGTTCTGCCAAATAACTACAAACACAGAAAAGAATCTAGATAAGCCAAAAACAACTGCCCAGCCAAATCATGGACTAAATGAAATGGCAGTTGTCTTACACTTTCAAGTTTTACGTTGTTTTGTTATGCAACAAAAGTTTACAAATAAAAAGGTAAAATTTATATATCCTATCATTTACTCTAAGGGACTGTTGGCAGTCAAATGCCACAAAGCTGCTTCTTCTCATGCAGCCTTTCTTTTTTATTTTTTGTGATTCCAGGGACTGAACCCAGGGGCATTCTACCTCTAGGCTACACCCCCAGCCCTATTTTTTTATTCTTTATTTTGAAACAGGGTCTCACTAAGTTGCGGAGGGCCTCACTAAGTAGCTGAGGCTGGCCGCGAACCCTGATCCTCCATTCTCAGCCTCCCAAGTACTGGGATTACAAGAGTGCGCCACCACACCCAGCTCTCATGCAGTCTTTCTAAAAGTTTCTATCTCTAGACCAAGGTGTTCTGATCCTCCCTCTTGTTTATTATAGGTTAACATCTAATCCTACATTTTATCAAAGGAGAAGGAAAAAATGATTTAGTATTCATAAAGTCTAGTCTATAAAAATGTGCTTCCTGTTCAGTATGCAAGCCTTAGCCACATGTGGCTATGGAATATTTGAAGTATGAATAGAACCATATACTGAAATGATGAACACTTTGGATATAGTGGGATAAATAAAATATATTATAGAGCTGGGCGTGGTGGCACACGCTTGTAATCCCAGTACTTTGGGAGGCAGAGACTGGAGGATCCGGGTTCGTGGCCAGCCTCAGCTCGCTCGCTCGCTCGCTCACGCGCTCGCTCTCTCTCTCTCCCTATATATATATATATCTGTGCTTGGTATATTATACAAACTAACTGGACCAAAATCAGTTTGGGCTCTCTGGTTTAATAACTTTTATTTGTGCAAGCCACCACACTCTTTCTGAATTAGTTTTCCAATTTCTATGAAGAAAGAGTTGATTTAAGACACCATGGTACACACAAGTAATCCCAGTAATGGGAGTCTGAGACAGATGGATTGCACGTTTGAGACCAGCCTCAGCAACACTGCAAGACTCCCACCAACTTAGCAAGTGCCTGTTTCAAAATAAAAACTAAAATAGAGCCACAGGTATAGATCGGAGGAAGAATGCCTCTGGAATCAATCCCCAGCACCCAAAAAAAGAAAAGAGAAAAAAAAAATAGATATGTAATCCCAGTATTTGGGAGGCTGAAACAGGAAGATCGCAGGTTTGCGACCAGGCTCAGTTACTTAGTGAGGCCCTCCACAACTTAGTGAGACCTGGTTTCAAAATAAAGAAAAAAAAATTGGGCTGGGGGTGTAGCTCAGAGGTAGAATGCCCCTGGGTCCAATTCCCAGTACCGCAAAAAATAAATAAATAAATACATACATACATACATAAATTTAAAATGGTAGTGTAATAGCAAAGACAGCTTTCAGACAAAATGTTTACTTTTTGCTTCATATTAAGTCTTCTAAGGAAAACAATTCCTTATAATTCTAAAAGATTTTAATGTACGTATGTAGAGTATATGACACGTCAATATACACAGAAAGAAAAAGACAAGTAGAAATGCTTTAAAAGAACTTACTTGATCACTGAGAAGAGAGTTCTAAAAAGCTGAATAAAAATTTCATTGCAGTCTTCCAATTCAAAGCAGATGTTGTATGACTTAACCCAAGCTAAATTCTTAAATAAACAAATAAATGAGATTATTTTATTACACATATGTATATAAAATAGTTACACAAAAAAGAACTTGTTAGTAAAATTTAATATTTAGAATCTATATTAAAGATTCAACACATAAAATTGCAAAGTGTTAAATTAGTCATTTACTCCGACCTTTGAAAAGGGACATACCTAATATCAATTTTCTCAAACTGAAAAATACTAAATATTTGTCTTCCACACACACATACTTAAGAAGCAGTGGAAATCCATTTTTTTATGTTAGAAAAGAATAAAAGTAGATAAGTGAAAATAAGACTAGAGTTTCAAATAATCTAACAGTTTTTTACAATATGTTTTTTTCAGGCAACGAGAAACAAAAGATTATACTTTCCTTCCGAAATGTAAAAGACATTTTATTAACTGTTCTTTGTATAAAACAAAAAGTATCACTGTACATTATAAAGTTATCATAAAAATTTCTATTATGAAATAATGTGATATATTCAAGTATTCTTTACCTCTAATAAATAAAAGTATCTATTAAACTGTGGACTCTTTGTATCCTCCAAACCTTTTAATTGTCTGGTAATAAACAAAAATATGTCCTGTAAAAAAAAAACAAAATATATTAATTAGGACACATTTTATTATTATTTAACAATAAACATTCTCTATATAAAATTATATGTTATAAACCACAATAAAATAAAATTCTCCTTTCACTGAATGCCTTGGGACTATCCTGGTCCATTATTTTAAATGACTGGAAAAGATCAAGTCAATCAAAATAATATCTTTTAGAAGCAAAATTAAAGATTGTTGTTTCTACAGCTCTTTAGACTTCCTCATTCTGAGAATACAACAGTCTATGTCTTACTACCTTTTCTTCTGCTATAGCACTTCCACCTCACTATCTTCACCTCACAGCATGACAAACAACCATCTTCATCTTAAGGAGCTGAGGAATATTTCCATTACTATTTCCTACATGTAAACAGTAATTTTTAGCACCTGGTTTTGAATTTAATGTGACTATAAAGTTCCATAAAATAAAAGCAATAGATTGGTCAAAGGTTTGGTGATAGTGCTCCATTTAATAAGCTTTCTTTATAAGTTTTAAATCAAACTAGTATCAATATGGCACACAAAATTATTTGTATACTACTGTAATCACCCCTTATTCAGATGGGACACATTCCAAGATTCCCCAGTGGACACCTAAGAGTATAGATAGTATGGAACCCTACACATACACTGTTTTCCTTATACATATATACCTATGATAAAGCTTAATTTATAAACTAGGCAAAGTAAGAAATTGACAACTAATGAAAAAAATACAAGGCAGGTGTGGTGGCACATACCTGTAACCCCAATACTTGGGAGGCTGTGACAAGAGGATCGCAGGTCCAAGACCAACCTCAGCAACTTAGTGAGACTCTCAGCAACCTAGTGAAACCGTTTAAAAAAAAATGAAAAAATAAAAAGTGCTGGGGGTATAAGCTCAGAGGTAGAAGGCCCCTGGGTTTAATCCCCAGTTCCAAAAAAAAGAGCAATTAAAACATACTGTTATAAAAGTTTGTACTTTGAGGCCATTATTAAGTAAAATGAGGGTTAGTTGAATACAAGCACTAAGATATCACCACAGTTGAGCTGATAACTGAGCCACTAAATGACTAACAGGCAGAAGTCCTTTAGTGAATACACTGGATGAAGGGATGACTCACGTCTCAGGAGAAATGAAGCCAGGACAGCATGATATTTCATTATGCTACTGAAAATGGCACGCAATTTGAAACTTATAAATTATTTCTGGAATATTACAATTAATTTATTTTATTTTTGTTGTATTGGGGATTAAACCTGGAGCCTTATGTACATGAGGAAAGTGCTCTACCACCAAGTTATATCCCCATTCCCATTTAAAATTTCTGGACCATGGCTGACCACATATGACTGAAACTCTTTGCAAAGAGATACCATGGATGGGGAGGGAGGCACTACTGTATTTAAAAGAAAGCAGTCCAAACGATTAAAATTTGCCAAGAATAAAAGTATTTGAATAATAATATAAAATTAAGCTGGGCGTGGTGGCTCACACTTGTAATCTCAGTACTTGGGAGGCTGAGACAGGAGGATCGCAGGTTCACAGCCAACCTCAGCTACTTAGTGAGGCCCCCCACAACTTAGTGAGACCCTGTTTCAAAGTAAAGAATAAAAAATAGGGCTGGGTATGTAGCTCGGAGGTAAAATGCCCCTGGGTTCCATCCCAGCTACCACCACCAAAAAAAAAAAAACCCCAAGAAATTAATTTAAAAGAAAACATCCTCAAAATGTTTGAACAAATACAGAACCACCAAGATGAGTATATACTTTTGCATGTTGAATGACTTAGAAGCAAAAATGGTTATTTGAATGTGTAAATTCTGATACACTATTGTTTTAAAAACTACCATTAACCCACTATTTATCCCTTGAACATAACCATCTGGGTTTTGTGATGGACTAGCCTGAAGGTTAAATATGAACTCAGAAAGACAAGTTTTGATCTTCACTTTTCAGTGCCTCATTAAAACATCAGTCGTTTTTGTAGATAATAAATATTCACGGAATGATTAATTTTGCAATTTGTGATATAATTTTTTTAATTTTTGGTGGTGGTGGTACTAGGGATTGAACCCAGGGGCATTCTACCTCCCAGCTACACCTCCAGCCTTATTTTATTCTTTATTTTGAAACAGGGTCTCACTAAGTAAGCTGAGGCTGGCTGCAAACTTGGATCCTCCGGTCTCAGCCTCCCAAGTACTGGGATTACAAGCGTATGCCACCACGCCCAGCTGTGATATAATTTTTAAATGACAATAATATGAAACTTGTTCATATAAGTATACTATGAATTATACAGTAAAATGGTTTTGTAAAAATTGTGTTTACCTTAAGTTTATCATGGGAAGTATATGGAGCTTCTGGGGCATAGATTCGAAATATGTCAGCCAAACAACATGCTACAAGGAGACGCACATCTTTATTAGGGTTCCTGAGGAAGAATTCAGATGCAAGATGCAAGGCTAGTGGGAGATACTGTTGTTTTTCATCTTCTGAGTCCTGATCCATATCCATAAAGGTTTTGACTACCATCTGTAAAAATATATAAAAGAACAATATAATCATCTCATGGTACTTAATAATCATTGGGAGATAACACATTTTTTAAAAAATCATCTCTAAGCCGGGTGTGGTGGTACACGCTTGTAATCCCAGTCCTTGAGAGGCTGAGACAGGAGGATTGCAAGTTCATGGCCAGTCTCAGCTACTTAGTGAGACCCTGTTTCAAAATAAAAGGATGAAAAATAGGGCTGGGGGTGTAGCTCGGAGGTAGAATGCCCCCTGGGTTCAATCCCTAGTACCGCAAAAAAAAAAAGAGCCATCTCTAAAATAATACAAACTAGCAATCAGTTACTACAATAGGGTTCAAAATCAAATTTTGTAAATCTTTTAAGAATTTCAGAAAAGATTTTAAATATGAAATGGCTGTTCACAAAGAAACCTATAAATGGGTATAATTTGGATTACTCATAGACAGACACATTGTCTGTGTTAACACTAAATCTTCTAAGCTCTCATTATTTATTTGATATTACTGATGTTTTGAAACAGGGTCTGGATGTGGAAGTGAGGGGTTGTGTTGCTGCTGTTTCTGCTTAGCAGAGACAGAATGGGTACATCAGACACTTAAGAGAATAAAAACACTTCTTGGCATGCTTTTCTTGTAATTTTTGCTTACTGCCTTATAGTCATTTATCTATTTACCTTTGTATTTAAAAAAAATTTTTTTTTGGAGAAATAGACAAGGAAAATCAAAGTAGGTTTTTTTATCCATAGCTGGATGTATATAACATTGGTAAAGAGAAACACCAACACCAATATTATTAATAATGATTAACATTTGCTAAATAATTATTACATTCCAATGCTGTACATGTACTTCATTACTCATGACAATATTTACAAGAGATAAGTATTATTAACATGTAAGTTTACTTATAAATAAAACTGTGTACTTATAGGTAATTTGGTCAGAGTCCCAACAGGATCAATACCAGCATGGAAGGGAGGGAAGAAGATAAAATATCAAGGGTATATCACAGCCAGATATGGTGGCCCATGCTTATAATCCCAGTACTGGGGAGGCTGAGGTAGGAGGATCTCAGCAACTTAGTGAGGCCCTTCGCAACTTAGTGAGAACCTACTTCAAAATAAAAATAAGAAGGGTGTGGTGACGCATGCTTGTAATCCCACTACTTGGGAGGCTGAAACAGGAGAATCACAGATTCAAGGACAGCCTCAGCAATGTAGCAAGACTTGCAGCAACCTGACAGACCTTATTTCAAAAACAATAAAATACAAGGACTACGGGTGTAGCTTGGAGGTAGAATGCTCCTGGGTTCAATCCCTAGTACCCCTCCCCCTCCCCGAGAAAGAAAGAAAAAGAACAACAACAAAAAGAAAAAATAAAAATAAAACAGGCTGAAGGTATAGCTCAGAGGTAGAATACCCCTGGGTTCAATCCCCAGTACCAAAAAAAGAGTATATCACAAGCCAGGTGTGGTGATGAGTACCTGTAAACCCAGTACTGGGAAGGCTGTGATAGGAGGATCACAGGTTCAAAGACAGCCTCAGCAATGTAGCTGAGACTCTCAGCAATCTAGTGAGACCCTGTTTCAAAACAAAAAATAAAAAGGGCTGGGGGTGTAGCTCAGCGGTAGATTTCCCCTGGGTTCAATCCCCAATACCACCAAAAAAAAAAAAAGTATATCATAGCCAGGTGTGGTGGCACATGCCTATAATCCCAGTACTTGGGAGGCTAAGACAAGAGGATCACAGGTTTGAGGTCAGCTTCAGCAATCTAGAAAGGCTCTCAGTAACTTAGTGAGATCCTGTTTCAAAATAAGAAAATAGGAATGGGGGTATAGTTCAGAAGTAGAATGCCACTGGGTTCAATGCTTACTACCAAAAAAAAAAAAAAGAGTATATCCCCAAATTATCACCTTTCAGTGCTGTACATGTGCTGGTACTCATGAAAATATTTACAGGAGGGAAGTATTATTATCACCTAAGTTTACTTATAAGTTGTGTACTTATAGGTAATTAGGTCACAGAGTCACAACAGGGTCAATACCAGCACAGAAGGAAAGAAGATAAAAGAAAATATCAAGAGTATATCAGCTGGGCGTGGTGATGCACACTTGTAATCCCAGTACTTGGGAGCCTGAGATGGGAGGATCCAGGTTCGAGGCCAGCCTCAGCTACTTAGTGAGGCCCTCCGCAACTTAGTGAGACCCTGTTTCAAAATAAAGAATAAAAAATAGGGCTGGGGGTGGAGCTTGGAGGTAGAATGCCCCTGGGTTCAATCCCCAGTACGGCCAAAAAAAAAAAAAAAAAAGAGTATATCACACATACCAAGGTATTGGTTGGTTAAAATTTGGGTTCAGATAAATATCACATATGTGGTTGTCTGAATTAGACAGCACAATTTAAGGGGTATTTCTGTTTTTTTAATTTTATTGGTATGCTTCTGTTTTTTTTTTAAGAGAGAGACAGGGTCTCACTATGTTGTCTAGGCTAGCCCTGTACTCCTGGAGTCAAATGAATCTCCTGCCCCAGCCTCTTGAGTACCTAGGACTACAGGTATCTGCCTGGCTCTAAAGTGTAGTGTGTGTGTGTGTGTGTGTGTGTGTGCGCGCGCGCACGCGCGTGCGCTACTGGGGATGGAACCCAGGGGCGTGCTGTGCTACCTCTGAGCTACACCCCCAGCCCTATTTTATTTTTTTTAGAAACAGGGTCTAGTTAAGTGGTGGAGGACTCACTAAATTGCTGAGGCTGGCCATGAACCTGCAATCCAACAGTCTCAGCCTCCCAAGTACTGGGATACAAGCATGTGCCACCATGCCCAGTTCTAAAGTGTATTTTTTAACATAGGTGTGGTAAAACAACAACCAAAAATAAATAAATAAACAAAACTTTGAAAAGCTACAACTACATGCTATATTAATTACTAATAACCTTATATCTCTTTTGAAATAAGATATGATTTCACTAATGAGGTACCCCATACCAAACAGTAATAAAATTCCTACAGACAGGAGAATAGTAGTGATTTCCAAAGACTGGCTGAGAGAGACTAATAGAAACAAATTCTAATGGGTGCAGAGTTAAAGTTTGGGAAGATGAAAAATTCTGAGCCAGATGGTGAAGATGGTTGCACAACGGTATGAATGTTATTGTTGTTGTTTTTGTCTTTTTTTTTTGCAGTACGGGGGGCTGAACCGAAGGGCATTCTACCTTCGAGCTACACCCCCAGACCTATTTTTTATTCTTTATTTTGAAACAGGGTTTCACTAAGTTGCACAGGGCCTCACCAAATAGCTGAGGCTGGCCGCGAACCTGGGATCCTCCTGTCTCAGCCTCCCAAGTACTGGGATTACAAGCGTGCACCACCATGCCCAGCTGAATGTTGCTTAATGCCACTATATTACATATATATATATACATATATATATGTATATATATATATAGCACACTTAAAATGGTGGGGTTTGTGTGTTTGTTTGTTTTCATTTCTGTGGTATAGGGATTTTAAACTAGGGCATCTTGCAGAAAAGGCAAGCACTACAACAATGGGCCACATCCCCAGCCCTAAACGGTAAATTTTATGTTATGTATATTTTACCACTATTTTAAAAATCAATACTAATGACTTAATAGGGATTAGTAACATGTTTCAGCTACATGTTAATGTTATAATTTGTTCAACTGAAACAAATACAAATATATCAAAATAAGTGTTAAAGAAAGGCTGTGGCCAGGCCTGTACACATGCCTTTAATCCCAGCTACTCTGGGAGGTCAAGGCAAGAGGATACCAAACAGAAATCAAACTCTGCAATTTAGTAAGACCATGTCTCATAATGAAAAAATATACAAGTAAAAATAAATGAAAAGCAGTTGGGGATTTAGCTCAGTACTAAAGCACCCCTGGGTTTAATCCCCAGTGTGGGGAAAAGGTAGGGTACATGAGAATTTGATAAAGTTCTCAAAACTTTAAAAAAAGGAATGTATTGCATTAAATGGCCATGAAATACAGACAAATATGATATGAATGACACGAGGATGACTAAATCCTTGTCACCTATAAGCCTATATAAAAATGCAAGAAATGGCATCTTTGAGAATGGAACATGAAACGTTTAAATGGAATGAAACATTTAAATGTTTTCATTTAAATTACTTTGTGCTCGCCGGGCGTGGTGGCGCACGCTTGTAATCCCAGTACTTTGGAAGGCGGAAACCGGAGGACCCAGGTTCGCGGCCAGCCTCAGCTCGCGCACGCACGTGCTCTCTCTCTCTCTCTCTCCCTGTCTCTCTCTCTCTCTCTACTTAGTGAGGTCCGCCGCAACTTAGTGAGACCCGGTTTCAAAATAAAGTATAAAAAAAAAAATAGGGCCGGGGGTGTAGGGCGGAGGTAGAACGCCCCTGCGTTCAATCCCCGGTACCGCAAAAAAAAAAAAATTACTTTGTGCTCATACAGAACATGAGGGAGGAGGCAGGGGCAGAAGAGAAAAAAAATGAAAAGTGGGAAAAGTTAACATCTGGAAAAAACAGGACCTACTTTTAGTGTGTGTGTGTGTGTGTGTGTGTGTGTGTGCGCGTGCACATGCACGCGCACGCACATGTGTTACTGGGGGTGGAACCCAGGGGCATTTTACCTCTAAGCTACACTCCCAGCCCTATTTTATTCTTATTTTGAAACAGGGTCTCCCTGGGTTGATGAGAGTCTCACTACTTGCTGAAGCTGCCTGGAACCTGTGATCCTCCTGTCTCAGCCTCCCAAGTACTGGGATCACAGGCTTGCACCACCACGCCCAGCTTCCTTATGCTATTTTTGTAATGTTTCTTAAAGTCCATAATTATATCAAAACAAAAGATTGAAATTTAAGCAGAACACATTTACTACACCAGGACAAGCATACACATATTAATAACTGAAGTAAAGTTTCACCAAATATGACTTATCTATTAAAAAAGAGTTAGCCGGGCATGATGGCACACACACATACAGTTAGTTGAATGTTAAACAATAATGGAATGGGAGCATGTATCATTATTCTTTTCTGCTTTTAATAGAATACTTAGTGTAATGGAAATGAAGTCATATTTATACTCTTTTTTTTTAGTATGGGGATGGAACCCTGTAGCAACTCTACCACTAAGTCCCCAGACCTACCTACTTATCTATCTACTGGGATTGAACCCAAGGGCATTCTGCCTCTGAGCAATACCCCCAGCCCTATTTTACTTTATTTATCTATTTATTTTTGCAGTACTGGGGATTGAACCCAGGGGCATTCTACCTCCAGGCTACACCCCCAGAACTATTTTTATTCTTTATTTTGAAACAGGGTCTCACTAAGTAGCTGAGGCTGGCCGCGAACTCAGATCCTCCCGTCTCAACCTCCCAAGTACTGGGGTTACAAGTGTGTGCCACCACGCCCGGCCTTTACTTTTTATTTTAAAACAAGGTCTAAGTTTTGGAAGTCCTTGCTAAGTTGTTGAGTGTGGCCATGAACCTGCAATCCTCCCATTTTTGCCTCCCAAGTACTGGGATTGCAAGCATGCGCCACTACGCATGGATCCCCAGACCTTTTTAATTTGAGATAGGGTCTCACTAAGTTGCCCAGGATGACCTCTAACTTGCCATCCTCCTGCCTTAGCCTCCCAAGTAGCTGAGATTACAAGTGTGCACCACCCCACCCAGCTAAAGTATTTTAATTTTACTTTAAAACCTCTTTAAAAATTAAATCAGAAATATGTATTTCTTTCATCTAAGTACTGTCAGAAAAAGAACTTTTTTCTGTTTTGTTAACAGCTGTATCTTCAGTGGCTAAAAAAGTGACTTGCCTAAGTGGGCATGTGAACTTTTCTTTTTTTCAAATAACATTAAACTTAAAGAAATGCCTTTTTAGCCCAGCTTGGTGGTACATGCCTGTAATCCTAGTACTTGGGAGACTGAGACAGGAGGATCACCAGTTCCAGGCCAGCCTCAGCAACTTAGTGAGACCCTGTTTCCAAAACAAAACAACAAAAAAACAAAAATCAACAGGCATAGCGGTGTAACCCCTGGGTTCAATCCCCAGCACCCTTCCCCCACACACATACAAAATGCCCTTTTAGCATCTAGTCTGGGAATTACGTATTTAAAAAAAAAGACCTATAATGTCATATTCAAAAACTATCCTACCATTTGGCATAAAACTTACTTAGGTCTATAATTGATTTATTTAGAATTTGTAAATAAATATATTCCTAATGAGGTGGGTATATAGGAGGGGTCAAAACACAGGAGATGGGGGACATAGAACTAAAGACTGGGGAGAAACGGAGACTATATTGCCCTGTCAAAAAAGATGGAGCTGGCTTCAACTAATTTGTGCCAGGTGGGAAAGCAGATCTACTTTGGAAAATCACTCAGGTGTTTAAGACATAAAGAAATTTTATGTGAAATCATTTGGTTTTAGAACCTCAGCCAGCTCCAAAGTTTATACCACTGTGAGGGACAAGGACAACATTATCTATAGACTCTAACTGAAGCAAACTATTCCCAATATACTACCACTCAGCAATTAAAAGAAAAAAAATATTGGCATGAAACAACATGGATGTATATTAGATGCATTATTTTATATTAATGAAACTCAAATCAACAATTTGTTAACTGTTGGAAGTAATTTAAACAAAGTCAACATGGTCATGTTTCCAGGTAAATACAACAAATTATTCTGAAATGCTGTTTTCTAGACTGTTTTGTATTTAAATAGATATACAAGTTTCTTTAACTAGGTAGTAATAATGATGAAGATATATTATAATACATTGATCATTAAATACCAGATACTTTTTAAAATGTCAATGAAAGAGCAGGGCATAGTGGCGCACACTGGTAATCCCAGCACTTGGGAGGCTGAGACAGGAGGACCACAGGTTGGCAGCCAGTCTCAGCTACTTAGTGAGGCCCTCTGCAACTTAGTAAGACCATGTTTCAAAATACTGAGACCCTGTTTCAAAATAAAGAATAAAAAATAGGCCTGGGGGTATAATTTGGAGGTAGAATGCCCCTGGGTTCACACCCCAGTACCACAATAAACAAACAAACAAACCAAACCAAACCAAACCAAAACAAAACGTCAGTGAAAGCCAGTCGTACTTGGGAGGCTGACACAGGTGGATCACAGGTTCAAGGACAGCTTCAGCAAATAGACTATCAACCTAGAGAAACTCTGTTTCAAAATAAAAATAAAATAGGGCTGGGGGTGTAGCTTGGAGGTAGAATGTCCCTGGGTTCAACTCCCAGCACCAAAAAAAAAAAAACTAAACTAAAAACTAATTTGCAGTGGAATAAAAGTTGAAATTTGAAAGGCAGATCTAAGAACCTTAAAAGATAATAAAGCATTATGAATCTTCATGAGGGAAGGATTTCTTAAATCAAGACACAAAAAGCACTAAATATAAGAAGGAGATATTTACCACAAAGAACCAGTCCAGTATACATTAAGTACTTGTAAAATTCAATAAGAAAAAGAAAACAATTGAGAAATGGGCAAAAGACTTGTTAGTCTAGGTACCTCACGAATGAAACCCAAATAGTCAAGTCAGAAGGACTGAATTTCACTGGTGGCCAAGGAAATGCCAAGTAAAACAGTTTTAAGAGAATTGACATTTTAATAATACTGAGTTCTCTGATCTACCCTAAAAGTCCCTTTGTACTCCTTTGAAGTCAACCCTCAACTTCTTCCTTAGCCCTTGGCAACCCTTGATCTATGCTCGGTCCCTGTGGTTGTTCCTTTTATAGTACTGTTTGTATACAGGGATGTTTGGATTTAGTTACATTCACTTAGAATAATGCATTTGGGATTCATCCATATTGTTTTATACACCAGTATTTTTTCTTTTTAATTGTTGAATACTATTATATTGGAAAGTTTGTTTAATTCTGTAATGTTTGAAGAACATACTTTGTAAGATTTTAATCATTTAAAATTTTTCAATATTTGGCCTGTAGTTGAACTGTTTCTGGTTTTTGACAATTATGAATAAAGCCACTATAAATATCTGTGTACAGGCATGTGCGTGTGTGTGGGGGGGGGTACTAGGGATTGAATCCAGAGTCATTATATCTTTGAACTATACCCCAGTCCTTATTTATGTATGTATTGTGTATTGGGTATAGTGTGTGTGTGTGTGTGTGTGTGTGTGTGTGTGTGTGTGTGTGTGGGTGTGTGTGTGTGTTAGTTACTGGGGATTGAATCCAGGGTCATTCTACCTCTGAGCTACACTCCCATCCCTATTTACTTTTTGTTTTGAAACAGGGTCTCCCTAGGTTGCTGAAAGTCTTGCTGTGTTGCTGGGGCTGTCCTCAAACCTTCGATCCTTCTGTCTCAGCCTCCCAAGTATTGAAATTATAGGCATGTGCCACCATGCCTGGCTGTGCACACACTTTTTTTTTTTTTTTTTGCAGTACTGGGGATTGAACCCAGGGGCATTCTACCTCTGAGCTACACCCCCAGCCCTATTTTTATTCTTTATTTTGAAGCAGGGTCTCACTAAGTTGTGGAGATCCTCACTAAGTAGCTGAGGCTGGCCTCAAACCTGCAATCCTCCTGTCTCAGCCTCCCAAGTACTGGGATTACAAGTACATACCACCACACCTGGCTTTTATTTTTATTTTGAAACAGGCTCTCACTAGGTTGATGAGAATCTCACTACTTGCTAAGGCTGTCCTCTTTTTTTTTTTTTTCATACTGGGGATTGAACCCAGGGGCATTCTACCTCTGAGCTACATCCCAGTCCTATTTTTTATTCTTTATTTTGAAACAGGTCTCACTAAGTTGCAGAGGGCCTCACTATGTAGCTGAGGCTGTCCTTGAACCTGCAATCCTCCTGTTTCAGTGTCCCAAGTACTGGGATTACAAGCATGCGCTACCGCGCCCGGCTTGTACCACATAGTTTTGATTATGGGGAAAATATTAGAAAATTTTGCAAGAGAAACCTACACTGGTGGTTAAGAATATAAAATGGTGCAATTATTTTGGATAATTTCATAAAGTTAAAGATACATTTGACCCCAAAAGTATATGGGGGGGATGGTCTTGCTATGTTTTCCAGGCTGGCCCTGAACTCCAGGATTGAGCGATCCTCCTCAGCTTCCTGAATAGTTGAAAGAACAGTCAGATATCACCACTCCCAGCCTACTCTTAAGTACTTACTGAAAACATATGTCCTATAATACTTGGGAAGCTGAGACAGGAGGATCGCAGGTTTGCGGCCAGCCTCAGCTTAGTGAGGCCCTTTGCAACTTAGTGAGACCCTGTTTCAAAATAAAGAATAAAATAGGTCTGGGGGTATAGCTCAGAGGTAGAATGCCCCTGAGTTCAATCCCTAGTACTACACACAGAAAAAAAACCCCACAAATTTTCTTAACACTCCAATAGTTAACGGACCATCAAAAAGTAAATGGACAAGCTGGGGTGGCACATGCTTATATTCCCAGCACTTTGGAGGCTGAAATAGGAGGACACAGGTTCAAGGACAGCCTCAGCTACTTAATGAGGCCCTCTTCAACATAGTGAGACCCTGTTTCCAAATAAAGAATAAAAAATAGGGCTGGGGGTGTAGCTCAGAGGTAAAAGCCTCTGGGTTCAATCTCAATCTCTCTCTCTCTCTCTCTCTCTCTCTCTATCTATCTATATATATGTATATATATATATGTATGTTGCTGGGGGTGTAGCTTGGAGGTAGAATGCCCCTGGGCTCAATTCCCAGTACTCAAGTAAATAAATAAATAAATAAATAAATAAAGTAAATGAACAATCCGGCACCCCTGGGTTACTGGGTGTGTTCCCCAGTAACACACAAAGAAAAAAAAGGTCAGTATCCAGGTTATTTTGTTCTTATTTTTTGGCACTGCTGGGGATTGAACCCAGGGATCATCCTGTCTCAGCCTCTGAAATACTGAGATTACAGGCATGTGTTACTATGCCCGGCTCCCATTTTATTTCAATGGTTCATTTTATCAGACCCAAATCATATAACAAGCATATACTACAAAACTACATTATAATTGATAGCTACAGATTTCTCAGTTGGGTAAAAATGCTTTAATCCATTTATTTCCACTTTTAAAATAAACCCCTACCTATGAACATGGTTGCAGAGACTGTAATCCCAGCTACTCCAGAAGGAGGAGGGGGCAGGAGGATTCCAAATTCAAGACAAACCTGGGGAATTTAGCAAAACCATCATGTCTCAAAAGAATAAATAAAAAGGGTTGGGATATAGCTCAGTAGTGGAGCACGAACCCGAGTTTAATCCTCAGTACTACAAAACCAAAACAAAACCCACTACTATTAGGATTCTAAAAATGGTCTAGGGGGCTGAGGATATAGTATAGCACTTATGAGGCCCTGGGTTCAATTCCCAGCACTGCCAAAAAACAAGAACAAAATAACCTGGATACTGGCTGTGTGTGTGTGTGTGTGTGTGTGTGTGTTACTGAGGATTAGACCCAGGGGTGCTCTACCACTGAGCCACATCCCCAACCCTTTCTATTTTATTTTTTTTTTATTTTGAGACAGGGTCTCATTAGGTTGCAAACTTGTGACCCTCCTGTTTCAGCCTTCCCAAGTACTGGGATCACAGGCATGCACCAGTGCACAAGGCTTGAATACTGACTTTAACAGAGCTGGTCAAGCTCCTTTTAGCCTCAAGGGAAATCTACAGGATTCTAAAATATTATGAGTAGCCTTAAAGTTTGACAGTCTGACACTTGAATTAAGGCTTCTGAGGCAATGACTTCTGGTTTTAACATAACCTTAGATGTTTTCTAATCTTGGGGTATTTGTGAGGGAGAAGGACAAAAATGAATGACAGAAATATGACACAAACTAATGAATTATTCTACTTTATTCATATAATAGAGAAATTCCCAATTCAAAACCCCTATTTTTCAATGACTGAAGTATTTGTTTTTTTATGTTTGTTTTTGTTTTTGGAGCTGGGAGTTGAACCCAGGGGCATTCTACCTCCAAGCTACAACCGCAGTTCTATTTTATTTATTTTGTGTTTG